>JAOXJP010097734.1:0-19448 GCA_025762735.1 Platanus orientalis | reverse complement strand
TTGAGGAATTTTGTTTTTTCTGGTTTCTATAAAGATTCAATGTTATTTACACCCCCCCCCCCCCCCACAAAAAATAAATAAAAATAAAAATAAAAAAAAATAGAAAGGAAGAAAATAAAACATAGCTTAAAGTCATAACTGGGGTAGGCTGGTTCAATGTGGGTTTGGGCTTGCCTCACTTTGAATCAATTTGGTGTGCTTATAAGTCCGTGGGTATGGCCAGGAGCTTGGGGTGTAATATAAAAACACTCCCAAGTCTCCAAGATTGAGCCTGCTAAATGAAGCTTGGCAGGTTCACACTCCATTAAGTATATCAATATTTTTTACAAATTACGTTTAATGGGATAATGGAAAAGTTCAGACTAGTTTATGGATAAAACAAAATGAAAAGCATTGAGATAGTTCAAATATGATATGAAACAGTATAGTGGCTCGGCACGGCAGAGAAATTTTGAACAGTTGTAAAAGATTGTTAGGGCTTACATAAGTCTTGGCTGAGCCCATAACCATGTAGCGTGGATGCCTTGGAAAGTAGTGGAATTAGTTGATAGGATAATTTGGCTCACGGTTGTAAAAATTTTCTCCAGCTAATCTGAGTCCAGGTTGGTAGATTCAAACCCAATCATTCAGATAGTGCATGTCATTTTAGGGGCAAACCCTACCTGACCCAACCCTAACCACCCGATCTGACCCAACAATGTCAATTATTACACAACCCGGCTAAAAGTACCGATCGGTTTTCCACAGCCCAGGTTGTGTCATATATCGACCCAATTAATAAACCGGTTCAATTTTGACTTGTCAGTTACTCACTTAGTTTAGGGCCTTTCTAACTTGATCCTTTGCCTCCCTATACATGAGTCACAATTAGTCCAAACTTGCAGATTAATAAAAGAGTGCATCAATTAAGAATACAATTGGGTTGGGTCAGGTCAAGTTGGAAATTGCTCAACTCAATTCGACCTAAATATAAACCGGGCTAGAAATCTAGATTAGCCAACCCAAACCAGAAAAAACCAGGCAGGTTTGAATGAGTTGGTAGGGCGGGTCATCAAGAATTGCCTTAACTTGGCAGACCATTTCACTAGGCCCCACTGAAAATCAATTCAATTAGATAATTAGAACCATATGATCCGGTTTGACATGAAACCGCAACATGCCAAAAACCGTATATAACCAGCAAAACCGATGAAAATCGACCAGTTTTTTACGAATCCTGTTCTAATAAAACCAATCAGTTTTTATATTTTTAGCAAATTAAGAAAAAATTAGAAATGTATCTTTCCAAATTCCAATCATATTTTTCATGAATTATTTTTATTTTTTGGATTTTATTACATTTGTTGGTGTGTCTAAAAATTAAAACCCAGTCATAAGCCTTCTAATGCATTATGAATCTCCTTCTATTTTTTTTATATTTTATTACAGTTTATTTATGTGAAGCAAGCCATGGTTAGATCATGTAAACAAATGGTCAGACTCGGTTGGACCTGAACCATCCATCTTACCAGTTCGATACATGCACCCACGAAGAGATCGTTAAACCACAGAAAAGGGAAATCAATCAGAAAATTCAAGAACGCTTGCATCTCAATCAAGTGAATTAATCTGAAACCTCCCAAAGTCGTCCCCATATGCCCAAGCTCAAGCTATGGCGGCTGCGTCTCCAACTGTTTTTATTATTACAATTTACAAGAGAAGACCAAAATTATTCATATTTTAAGCTTAATAATGCTAATTTATTGAAATTATTTCTACCGTCCAACAAAAAGCGAAAATTCCAATAAGGGCTCGTAGCTGTTTCCAAGCCTTGCTTTGGGAACAATCAAATACCCCATGATTATATTAATTTTTATTTTCTTGGGATCGTTTATGGCTTTAAATATTTCAAATTAAACTAATTAGAAACCACCTAAATTTCTTCTTAGTCTCATTCCTTTGACTTGCTTTCTACGATAGCTTTAGCCTAACGCGCCGGCGTCGTCTCCGGAGTCAACTTTTGACATCACATACTTTGTACACACACATGATATATATATAAGTATGTGACACCCCCCCACGTAGAACTGATTGTTCAAGGGTTAGCTTGTTCACCAGGAGAAGAAGAGGTATTAGTGTGTTTGGGAGCAAACGCAGACCAGAAAATGGCGTCCTCGAACGGCGGAGTTCCGCCGGGGTTCCGTTTCCATCCCACCGATGAAGAGCTACTTCATTACTATCTGAAAAAGAAGATTTCTTTTCACAAGTTTGATTTGGAGGTGATTAGGGAGGTGGATTTGAATAAGATGGAGCCATGGGACTTGCAAGGTAAATTGAATTGCTTGTGTTAAGTATATGGGTTGAACTCTCTTGCTAATGAAAAGTTAAAAGGAGTAATTTGCACCGTAATTCTAGTTCTCTTTAGATGTACTTAAAAAGCTAGTGGGGATGCTTTATCGCTTTTATGTGTTTGAATTGCTTGTGAAGTCTAAGAGTCAAGTTCTCCTGCCATGGCAGTTAAGAGTGTTCTCGCAATAGGTTAAGCTCACAATTTAATCCTGACTGACCCATTTAAGAAAAATAAAAGCAATTTGTAGTGAAACTTTAGTTCTATAGAGGTGTTATCAACATGAAAGGATACATGTTTTGATTGCAATAGTTTTATCTAAAGCTAGTTGAAACTGAATTGATTATGACCATGATTTATTTTTCTTTTGAAATTCAAGCTTCACTCGATCGCTCTCTTTCATATTTATATATTTTTAATTTATTCTTTAGTTTTTGACCTCAATCATAACTGGGTGACAAGATTTTGTGACCAATTATTATTGTTTCAACTCTAAATTCATTTTAGTCACAGATGAAATATCATTATAATTAAATTTAATTAATAACTATGATACAATTCATGCTTAATAGATTATATATATTAGTGTAAATAGCTTGAGTCTCTACTGATTTCGGTTCTCGAAAATGTTTATTGATCTCATCACATTGGCTTCATTAAGATTTTTGTTTACTAATTTTTTCCCTATTAGTAACAAAGAATAAATAGGATATATCAGATATTTCGAATGCCGATTAACAAACAACTTACATAGCAACAATGTTTCGAGTCTTTCGACATGTTATACATGCTATGAACTCATACTAAAAGTTAATTGTAAATATGATTCAACTAATGATGGTTATGTTGCTAAACAGTTTATAATTATTCTAGAAATTGAAATTCTCTAAGGGTCTATATGGTATTAGAATGAGCATTTTCTTCATTAAGTCATTTAAATTGCCTTCTTGATGAAACAAATTATGCAATTATCTCATAAGGTAAGAACTCATGATTGGCGGTAAACAATAGTATTATCAAACAATGCTTAATGCTATATTATATATAGAACTCGGTAGTTTTCGAGTAGTGTAATTGAGTTTAAATGCATGGGCTACAAATACGTTCTAAAGTTTCAGCCTTTGTATATTGGTTCTCCTCCATAGAGAGGTGCAGGATTGGGTCTACACCACAGAATGAGTGGTACTTCTTTAGTCACAAGGATAGGAAGTACCCAACGGGTTCAAGGACGAACAGAGCGACGAGTGCGGGATTTTGGAAGGCAACCGGGAGGGACAAATGCATCAGGAACAGCTTTATGAAGATTGGGATGAGGAAAACCCTTGTCTTCTACAGAGGGAGAGCCCCCCACGGCCAAAAGACCGACTGGATCATGCATGAGTATCGGCTTGAAGACAGTGATGACAGTCAAGGCAATTCCGGTGTAAGACAACTGATAATCTCTCTCTCCCTCACTCACTCTCAGTCTCGTTCACTTAAAGTTGTGTCATGCACATGGGGCACATTCATTGAATTTGAAATTCTATCAAGGGTCTACCCAATTTGGTGATCTTAGCCGTTGTACTTAGAGACCTAATGTCCTTTTCTTTTCCATTTATATTCTTTTTGACCAACCAAAATAATGTGGAAAGCTGGATGACTATGATGATCTAAAGTGAATAATTGGATGACTATGATCTTCTAAGAACAAATGGTGGGTTGCGAACACCCTGCACATGTGGGCCAAGTGTATGGCATCCCTCAGGCCTTTCCCTCTGCACTTGAGTGGATCTATTAAGGAGGGAACTGTAATCTTGCACCCTTGGCATGTGAGGCACTGTAAATGTGAGTCGACCCAGCACAAAATTGAAAACATGAGAAGGTTACGTAAGGAAGAAGCTATGGAAAATTATTTATAAGTGGGTACATCGTGGAAAGATTTGTTGGGACAAGAAACTGCCCAGGGTCTTAAAGAATCAGATCTTCAAGATTGTGCAACATCTTATGTAATGATCTTCTGCAAAGGTTTTTTTTTTTTTTTTAAAGTTATCTATCAATCTCTTGGGCTTTTACAAAGCAATTCATATCATTACTCCTTCAACTCTCTCTCTCTCTTTCTTTCAACTCTCTCTCTCTCTCTTTCAACTCTCTCTCTCTCTCTTTCTTCACACACAAAGTAACAATATAAAATAATTTAGCTGGAGTGGAGCTTTAGTAACACTGATTTTTTTTTTCTTTTTGGTGTGTAATGTGTATACTGTAGGAGGATGGCTGGGTAGTCTGCCGTGTATTTAAGAAGAAGAATTTATTCAAGGCTGGAAGCGAAGGAGGCAGTAGCATGGGGTCAGTTCACCAATTCAACAACACATTGAGCAACAACCAGCCTAGGACCCTCACTCTCAGAGACACCGAGTATCTACGTCGACAACACCACCAAGCTACTCAACAAGGCTTCGACCTCTACAAGCCACCCGGTCTCACCCTCAACTACTCCCACATTCCTGTCCCTTCCTACTTGAACATGCAACCTCAAACCCTTCTCCAGAACCAGAAGCTCCTCGACTATGACTTCTCCACTCTCCCTTCTGACGCCCCAGCCATGGTCAAGAACCTCCTACCGAACCAGAGGGACTGCGACAGCGGAGGAAGCGAGAGCCTTGCCGGACCAGTACATTATCAAGCTCAAGCTTGTGAAGGAGGGTTAGAGGTTGGGACATGTGAAGCTGCACATCAACACATGGTGGGAGGAAGAGAGGAAGGCCTGAATGACTGGGTCATGCTCGACCGGCTAGTAAGTCCCCATCTTGGTCAGGAGGATACTTCAAAAGGGGTGAGGTTCGGGGATGCAAATGCTTCTTCAGTAGACCAAATAAATCAGCTTTCACTACGTGGAGAGATGGACTTCTGGGGCTACGGGAAATAGAGGTTGGATTAGAACCCAATTAACTAATCCAAAACTACCTTTTAATTTATCAAAATTGCTATTTTTAATATATAAATGTAATTAATGGACTATTTGTTGGTGGGGAAGAAATAAACCAGGGTTTTCAGCTTCTCTGTCCCGTAGCTTGACTCATTTTGTTCCGCTTTTTTTTTTTTCTTTCTTTCTAAAAAAAATGATACGTGAATCAACTTGTATGGAATAATTATTATGTTGTTTTGTAATTAATAAGCTTTTGTAACTAGATTGGTTCGAAATCTTAATACAAATCCAATATATCACTTATGGATAAATAATAATTATATTATATTAATTCTCATGTAATAGGACTGTGGATTCTCTTGTTTTCCTTCCCTGCCACTCTATGCATCTTTAGGGTATTTTTCCAGATATAATTGTTAACCCCGGTGATTTTACCAAAATAGAAGGATGCATAATACATGTGTCACCAATCTAAGTAAGAGGTTGATGGATTGTAGGTCTTTTATATGTAATGTTGGGAACGGTATCCCATCGTGTGTGACCCATACAACACAAAGGAGGTGGGGCCATACAAATTTTGAAAAGCTCATCCCGCAAAAAGTGTATGGACCCCACTTCCTTTGTATCTGTCCTTTGTATCTGTCAAACACCGTGGAGTATGATGGGAGTGGACCAGAGGATACGAATCTATAATGTTGACATCCAAATTTTATTTAGATCATGATGCAATTGCATTTTGGATTCTGTTCGGCCTCCTTATAACCTGTTAGGACCTGTCTGGTCTAAAAGATTGACATGTCACTGAAAAAAAGAAGGTGATAAAAAACCAGTTAAAATCCATCCTTTTTTTTCGGTGATGTGTCAATGTGATCCTAAAGGCAATAATAAGGAGGCCAGACAGGATCCTTACTGATATAAATACAAATCTTTCCAATCAATAAAAGTCACAACTTCGTTGGCTGGCTAATCTCCACCTAGCAAAAGTGGAGGCAATTAGAAGAAAAACAAAAATACGAAATGATGTAATACAGAAAGTGGCAGATAATCTTTAGTGTGCAAGCTTATGTTTCCTATCGTCAAGAAATTTTTTTTTCTTCTTAACATCAAAACCTACGTTCCTAACTGCATCGCTTATGAAAACCTGAATAATGGGGGCCTATCCAACAAGGTCGTGAGTGAGCATGATCGTTGATCAGAATATATCTCAATAAATTTGGAAGTGTTTTTAGGACGAGGGAATTTCAACTTGAACAAAATTTCCAGCGTAAAATAAGGACAACAACACAGCTCACGACGATCTTCAAACTTTTAGAGGTATTTGCAACGATCTTGTCGGCGTGTACGTACAGATCCAATGATAACAAAGTATTTTAAGGTTTCTTTATGGTTTGGCCTAAAAGGTTTATATATATATATATATATATAAAATAAAATTCTTTGTATGATTGGGTTGCGTGTTACAGAATCTAGAATGGTCTGATATCAAGTGCGACACCCCCTGATGGGACACTCGGGAGGGGAAATCAAAAACCTCCAAAAAGTGAATTGATTCCACCTCCTGAGTGTCCCATCAGGAGGCGTGGCGCATACGATATCATCCCGCATAGGGCCACAGTCCCCCACAGCCTCATTTTGGTTGGCTTTTTATCCACCCTAATGCATCTCTAAAACGGAGAGTGATATGCCATCATTATTGGCTGACCCCTCTTTATAAGAATTCTTCTCTTTGTATGCTCAAGGCATGCAACTGATTAAGTGGTCTAAGTAAACGTTTGATGTGAGTGGGCTAAAGCAAGTTTAATGTACTATAATCTTAATTTTTGCACAACAGAAACAAACTCAATATACTGTGTGATATGATGTGGAACCAAATCATTGATGATCAATGCAATAAAAAATGATGCAGCCGAAAACAAAAACAAAATGAGAATTTTTACATGGTTCGGCTCTTTGACTTATGTTTATGTGTTGTCTATTTTTCATTATAAACTGTAGAGATAAAAGTCACAAAATAATAGATTTTATCTTTTTTCTTAAGTCAACCCAAGTCCTAAGAAACTAGAGAATCAGTTACACCCGGAACCCTCTCTTAACCCACCTTTCACAATATGAAGAAGATTCTGTTTTCTCGTTTAATTTGAAGAAATCATTTTTCTTTTTTATCATTCAAGGAAAACACCCTTGAGAAAAAAAAAAGTCAAATTAGTCCCATTTTTCTATTTTGAATTACTCTAATACATAGATGGTCATCTCACATACCTATTCCACCAAGACAGAAACTGACTTCCTTTTTACAAGTTAAAATCTCATATGTTGCTTACCAATCTACTCCTCCAAGAAGGAAATTGACTTTGTTTTAAGATGTTGAAACCTCATATTGCTCACTAATCAAATAGCTAAGAAATAGGATAAACATAACAATCTCTACCTTGGCTTGTTTCACAACCACCTTGTAGATATATTGTTGTAGTTTATTCCACTTGTATCTCTACTAAGACATGTAACCTGTGACATGTACACCACACTTCAACTTGGCTAATGTTCTGGAACTAACTTGGAGAAAACCTTGTAATTTTCATTATTAGTGAACTCTTTGCCACTTATGCTTTGCATATATCTCTATATCAAACTTGAATCAAATAACATATTTGTTATCCCCACAATCAACCTTTGACCTTGAAAACCCACCAACTACACATACCGTAGAATTAATCCGGTCTTGACTCCATGTGACTCGATCATGATACAATCAATACATGTGTAACTGTTTTGAATTGACTCACATAGCCAACTTTAAAGAAGAACCTCGATTTGTCCTCTATAACCATAGGAACTATCTTACCATCGTTTATCACTTAAAAACCTATAAAAATTGTCTCCACATGTGAAAGACATTAAAATTTTAATTTTGTTCTGTGCAACCTATTTTCATCTCTTGAGGTTAAAGAAACATCATTAGACAATACAAATCATTACACTTTTCTACCTTAATAAAAAACAAACAATCATACATGTTTTTCATGATTCTGCCTACAGTTGAAAACTGACAACTTTTGGAGTCCAATGGCCTAGTGATATTAGATTCCTTCTCATCTTTGGGCCAGGAATAAGCTACACCACCTAAAGTATAAACCACTCTAACAAAAATCTTGAAGTTTACTATATAACACTCATGACATCACAAGTGAACTCGTCACCCAAGGAAACCACACATCTTCTTTTATTGGAACGCATCAAAATGTTATTTCTTGGAACATATATAAACAAGGCATCTTGAATATAATATATAGTAATTGTGAGAAGAAATGTACATACCTTTGGAGTTTTTGAAAACATCTCCAACATATTCCCATTGTTCATTTGCTACTACTATATTGGGGTTGTCACATTTCTTCCTATTAGCACATTCTGAACATCGTTCTTAATGTGGTCATATTGTTTATAGTGGAAACACTATACATTGCCTTTTCATCTAGACTTGAACTTTCTATTCTTAGACCCACTTGCAGATAAGATTTTGTTATATTCTTCTTCATTCAACCAATCTATAATCTTGATCTCCTTTAAGATTTGGTATCCTTCTATTCTCATTGAATATGAATGATTTTGTGACATCCTCTAAGCTTATTGTGTCTTTTCCAAATAGTAATTTTATTAATAAGTTGTTGTAAAAATAAGATGTGAGGTAAGAAGCAATAGGGTATTGTCTTTTTTCTCTACATTGACATCAACTTTATGCCATTGATCAAAGAGTTGTTTGAACACAATTTTGCATTCCAATAGATTTGTATCTTCCTCCATTTTTAGCTTGTACAATTACTACTTGAAATAAAGTTTGTTGGTGAGACTCGTTCCCATGTAGAGTTTCTCCAACTTTTTCCATAAAATCGATGTCAAATCATCACTCATAATGTTAAATAATACATTATCCACAAGATAGATGAATTGTTTTGACTGTGTTCATCTTTAAGTCTTGTCCCTCATCAACCCCCATCTCATTGGATTTGTCTTTCTTTCATTCCCTATACAAACCATATTGTACCAATAAATCATTTATTCCTCTTTGCCAATGAGTGAAACTACCATTTTTATCAAATTTCTTTATAGAGAATTGATTGTTAAAAGCCTTATTAACATCGTAAATTAACATGAGAAACTTAAAAAAGTAACCCTACTGAATAAAATAATTATTTTTACTCATTAATTTCTTTCTCTTCTTTCCAAAGACAAGCCAAGAGCTTTATTATTAATTATTGACACAACGGAAACAACCATGATATCCCACATGATAAGATATGAAGTCAATCCACTCATGATCAATGTAATAAAGAATAATAGCGAAGATTTATAGTGATGTCCATTCTTCACTATACTCTAGAGAAGTATATATATGTTAAAAAATAATAGAATCTTCTTTTTCTTATATCAATCCCACGCATCAAGAAAAAGTAAGAACCAATTACATCTGCACTTTTCTCTTTGAACCTTAAATGATACCCTTCTCACATTCTATCACACACTGGAGAAGACATTGTTTTCTCACTTTAAAGAGACATTTTTCTCTTTTTCTCATGGAAGAGGAAACCCAAGAGAAGAAGTTAAAGCAGCCCCCTTTTGCTCTTTTGAGGAACTCTCCTATAGAGAGTCATCTCACACATCTCCTTCAAGAAGGAAACCAAATTATAGTTTCGAAGTAAAAACATAAACCATATGATTGCTCACCAATCCAATGACTAAAAAATAAGACAAATACATGGTAATGTAAATAAAGGAGCTTTAACGAAGGTTTTTGTAAAAAAAATAAAAAAGAAAGATAAAGAAATGAATAAAGCCACTATTAACAAAAATAAAAATAAAAAAATTATGCTTCTCAGGCAGCTGGCAACAATTGAATAAAAGAAATAAAAAATTAGAGCAATATATGGCCATAAATAATGAAGGGTAGTTTCCATTTGGGTCAAGACCTGAATTGTATGGTAAGAAAGCTAAAAAAAATTAGAAGAAAAGAAAGTTAACAAATATTAAAAGTACTCTAAAAATATTGCGGGCTGCCCTCCACATGTCTCTTCTTAAAACATGGACATGTTGATGTAGGACTTGCTCAGGGATTTGGGGAATAGCCACATGGGCCTAGGCCTATGGACATTGGCTATATCATGGTCAATCTCTATAAGTCGAACACCGATTTCTTTCCTTCACTAGCAAGTAAGTAAATGACAACTCAGGATGCAACTAGCAACACGATGCCTGCCTGTTAGAAAGGAGGGATGTTTGTGATAACTCCATCTTTCAAGTCTTTGGTACATCAGAGAAGAGGTCGCAATTATTTATTTATTTATTTCTGTAAGTTGATCATAAAACATTGGTTCCAAGGCCTCCTAAGGATATATCTCCCGCAAAGTCTTGCAATAAGCTTAAAATACATTAAGTCTTTAACTGGAAACTGCCGTCAAAACAGGACGCATATACAAAAGAAAATTGAAATCTCAATCTTTAGTAGGAATTTTAATACACGTGTCTCATTATAAACTTAAAAGTGAACCCACTCTTAGCCATGTGTCATTCTTCGACGTCAGTTTCTAGTTCATGTATTTTAAGTTTGTTGTGCCCTGAGCTCTCCTTGCGCTCCAGTTGGACATTGATTTAGACACTCATCGATACTACCTAATAAGGTCTCAAACTCGGGACTGAAATCATCTATGCCACCCCCCTGATGGACACTCGGGGGGGGGAGGGGGAATTAATTCACTTTTTTGAGATTTTTGATTCCCCCCCTGAGTGTCCCATCAGGGGGAGTGGCGTAGATGATTTCACGCCTCAAACTCAGGGCAATATCCTCTGCACCACCCCCCTCTGTGACCCTCTGCCTTGGCCTCTCGTGCGTTGCAGAGGATATCTGACCCTCAAACTCTATTCATTTTGGCTTTGATGAAAGCCAAGTTAAAGACCCTAATCATATGGCTTCGAAGGAAGCAACATTAATGATAGTCATTCATAAAAATTAAATAAAAAAGAAAAACCACTAATGATTTTGTCGGCTTCATGGGTTAATGAAAGAGGGCGCAATAAATATAATAAGGTGTGGAACAACAAAAACAAGAAGTCAAATGATGGAGAGAATGTAATTTTGTTTTGTTAGTATTGGCTTGACACAGAGCACAGGATTTTTCAACCTTGGATGTGTACATGAACATACCTGATGCCATAGATATTAGCATAATAGGTCTCGCTGCATCGTCTTGTACTATGTCCTGGGTGTATTTAAAATGGTTACGTTTAATTTGGCATAAAGGTAAGAAAATTCCACCAGCAAAGGATAGGATTGGATTCTATACTCGTTTTTGAGTTCATCTGTCGGACTTGAATTGAAATAGTCTACTACAGCTTAAGTGTGGTAAAGTGTGACATCATCTTTAGTGCAACACGTGCCTCAAAAAAAGTAGAAAAAATACAGATTTGATGGGTCATTTTCATTCTTAGCAGGTGATTTTTACTTTTTGGGGCACATGTCACATTGCAGATGATGTTACACTTTATCACACTTCAAGCTGTAATAGATGATTTCAGGATTGAATTATCTTCGGTTCACATATGATCCGACACACAAAAATGGATCAAAATTTTCATATTCAGGTTTTTTTTCAGATTGTATCTGGTTAGATTTTGGGTTGAATTCCAGATACTAACCCAACAAATCAAACTTCACACATTACAGACCGGACTGAGCCACTGAGAAACCCAAGCAGGCAAATACTTTGCACTGCTCACCCCCCTTATATTGTTTTGACCTATGAAGACATCCACCTGAGCACGTGGGCATTCACAGGAATGAATTATCTGGTTATGTTCTCTCTGTTGGATCCTTGGTTCAGGTCAGCTGCTCTGTCAAATTAGTTATAATTTTGTATTTTATTTATTTATTTATTTATTTCAATAGGATTAAAAGTAATGAAAGTCGGGAATATGATGTGAACAACAGTTTTACCTCTCACGGCAGATGTTTCCCTGATTATAAAGGGCGTTAACTCCAATAACCATTGAAACAATCACGATCCCCGAGCAAATGCTAGTGCAGCAACTCTTTCCCAAATTTGAAGTCAGATAGGCAATCAGAATATTAAAATAAGTAAGCAAGATCCCCAAAACGCCTTGCCCACTTGTTAATAAGGTGGAATCCTAAGATTTTTTAAAGAGAGTGGCAAACTGCGAAGACTCGCTAGGCTAAGTTTCCTCATGCATGCCAAGCTAATGACATCCCATTAGCACTTGAATAAATGCAAATGACATATACACAAGAACATGAGTGGATTCTGGATGAGAGACGTCTTTAGTCATGTACATATATTTTCTAGCATTGTACCTTACCTTTGGTGTTTGATAAATTTGTCATTGATGATCGACAATCTCTTTCTCTCCCTCTCTCTCTCCATTATATTATTTTATTCTTGTGAAAAAGAATATGATGGTTTTGTGAGAAAGGTGTAAAAGAGTTTCTGGAAAGGGTTTATGAACTTTGGTTTTTTCTTCTAGGTTTCAAAAAGTGAATAGAGAATTGATTAGGCTTGTAATTCTGTGTTTTTTCCAACTCAAATAGTTTATCGCATGGACAGAATGTTGGGCAGCCAACAAATCGCATGTACATAAAATGAGTGTGGTTGAAATGATGATGTTGAGATGGATGAGTGGCAAGACTAGGAAGGATAAAATTAAGAATGAATCAATTCATAGGAGCTTAGATGTAATACCAATAGATGATAAAATGAGGAAAAGTCGATTGAAATGATTTGGTTATGTGCAACGAAGACCAATGACTAAACTAGTGAGAAGGAGTGAGACGATGCAAGTTGAAGGTACTAGGAACCTAGGACTAGAGGAATTGGTTAAAGTAATACGGAGAGACATTGCAGCTTGTAATTTAAAAGCAGATATGACCCTAAATAGAGCGGAATGGCGGAACCGGATTCGTATAACCGACCTCAAATAGTTGGGATAAGGCTGTTTGTTGTTATTGTTATATGATTGATTTTTATTTTTATTTTTGACATGTTTATCTGTCTAAATCGTTAGAAGTTTTAACTCAAATAGTACAACAAAACTAATAATGAAGAAGAGACCAAACAAGGTCGGTATAAATAACTTATATAAATCTGGAGAAGAGAGAGGTGAGATAACAAATAGGGAATGAAGATCAGGGGTCCTTGCAGAATTTGGGGACATTTAATCAGAGCCAAGGAAAGAAATGTGACCAATAGACATGAAAAGAAGGCAAATCTGGACATGTGATCTCTGCGTCCACGAGGAGCGCTGCTAACATGGACAACTACTTTTCAAAAGGCTTGTAACTGAATGGAGCAAGACCAGGTAGATCTGCTTCCCTGTGAGACAACAAGAATCTCCACTAAGTGTTACTGTCTCTTAGCTTTTTTATTTTATTTTATTGATTTAGTTAAGTCTTATTTAATTTTATTTTTCAATTTGTAAGTTTGTTCTTAAGTTTAGTTTGGTCTTAATCATAATTAACTTAATTAATGTTAGATCATGTTTCCATTCAAGTTCCTTCACTAATCACCTTATTTAGTAGTTCTCTTGATTTGTCTCGTGATGGTCTAACATTACCTAATTTAATATTTTTAAGCTTTGCTTAATATTTCAAAGCAACAATATTGGCAGACTGTAGGAAGCAAATTTTGCAACAAGTGATTTTCTAGGCGGAACCTCCAAATGGTGCTACGAACTTCTATACAGCATACATGGCAGAATGACTGAATGATGAATTAAGAAAGTAGTAACAATTAAGAAAGCAGCCATCTATTCTCTCTGCAAGACAAAAAATAGATGCTTCATCTTCCCTACCAGTTCCCTCCTAGGCTGCCGAAGACCCCAGACACGATCTTGTCAAACAGATATGCCTTATTATTAATGCAGGTTATCTGCATACATCCTCTTCTGTATTTATTTTTCTTAAAAACAATACTAAAAATACTAATGACAATAACTGCTTTCAATTGCAGTCGGTGAGAACCCATCATCTCTCCATGTCATACAGAATTATGAATGTAGGAAAATTTAATAATTGTTTCATGCAGCCCTAGCAGCAGAATGTGGCTACCATGCATCCATGGGACTAGCTACTGGTAATTGGCAAAAAGAGTCAAGAAAATGAATGATACCATAGAAGACTCTCCAATAGATGAATGAATCTGAAAATTCAGAATATTTCTTTTTTGTAATATCATTGTAAAGATATATTTTTTTTCGCAGAATTGAACACAGTTGAAAAGTAGTTTGACAGAATATTCCATCAACTCAGTATATCCCATTAGCCAGGAGATTAAGCAGCTGCTACACCGTATGATATCTACCACATGGTTTCTCTCCAGGATGTCATCCTAGAAACCTAATTTATCAAAGGACTCAGTGATCAGAATCAAATATAAAAGAAAAAAAACAAAAAACAAAATAATTCTATTTTTCAATTTTTTCTTTGTAATTACTCTGCCTTGAATTTATAAAGGTACATGATTTAAAAGTTGATCTGAAATCTATAGCTTTAAATACGCAATTCAAATAATCTCTTATATGCATAAGATAAGCTGCACACAAAAATCAGTAGTGCGTGAAGTTACATCTAATCTCATCCCACAAATATCAAAATAATCGCATTTTAATGGGACTTTACTTGGAAATGAAGTATGAAATAATCCTTTCACATTACAAGCATTCCCTATGAGTGAACAATTTAACAAAGCACATGATGATAGGACCTATGTAACTATGCAGAAGTAAGAAAATTTGACTTTGACGCAGAAAGAATTAATTATTCCATTCCTAATATCCATCTATTAATATGCAGTTTGATTTATTTCTTTATCTAGAGATACTTTTCACCAGCACCAGTGAATGCATGTGCGCTGCACATGTAGAACATTCTAGTTGGCAACACTAAAGAAAGTAAAACACAAATTATGGAAATTATATTAGTGGTAATGATTTGAGTAATAAACATGCTTACAAAAAAAAAGGAACTTTGAGCTATAGTAGGCACTAAAAGTAATGTCCGTTGGGGATTAAGCAATTTTGACCTACGATTCAAAATGTTCAATATTTATATGGATTATATACGTATTATGAAGAATTTTCAACACAGACATTGGCATTGTACTAGAAATGAAATAACTGAACCTCTTCTGTCGTTGAATTGAGATCTTTAAATGGAACCAGCAAAGAATTTGCTTGCTAAATGGCAATTAACATATTTCCAGATTACAAACTGTCACCATATTTTATGAATGCAGAACAACCATAAACTTGTAGCATCCTATTACTATTTATAGTAATGTAGGTTCACGTTCATGCTGTTACCTATTCAACACTAAAGCAAGGCTTAAACCATGGACTTGTAGTGGAAGAGAACTTATCTGAAATACAGCATTTCATTGACTGATGTATCTAGTATATAAATGCAATCTTTATTTTTTTTATTGGTACGCAAAAGCATTACTATAAATTAGTACAACTATTAAGTAAAACAGTAGTGAATACTCACCAAGAAATTCCTTTTAGTGGTAAAAGGGGGAATGATCATTCAAGTTGATGTGATCTCAAAGCCGCTTCGGAGAGCTTCAATGGCTTTCTCCAGGGACTGCTTAAGCTCAGGAATTGATGTTTTGCATGCTGAATCTTGCTTGACTCTCTTGTTCGACTCGGTCCGATGTTTGTGTTTGCGTTCTTTACAATTTCAACATTATAAACAAGGTTAATAATTGATCAAAACATCTGCCACAGGATGCAATCTCTACGTAATCATCCCATCAACCTCAAACTGACATAAAGTAAATGAATTATGCAGATTATCTTAATAGCAGTATAGATAGAGGACCTAAAACCCCCTCTGTGGGATAGACTGAACCAAAATCTAACACTGTGGGTAACTGTTTCATATGACCTACAGGCTACTTTCTAAAAATAGTTACCACATGAACTTATAATCATAGCTTGCTGACTACATGGCTCAGAGAATCCACTCAAATCCAACACCCAGGGAAAGTCACACTGATGGCTCCACAGTGGCATTGACTCAAACAGTTTAACAACTTGATTACTTGACTTGGCCCAAGTCAATTTACTCAGATGAGTCATGTAGGGGGAATAGGGACCTGGAGCATTTCAAATCCATTGCAAAGATTCTTTTTAAGCAGCCATCATGATATAATCCAACTCATGCCCTAAGAGTAAGAGAGAGAGAGAGAGAGAGAGAGAGAGAGAGAGAGAAATTAAATTTTGTAGAAATTAGGGAAAATTTGACCATTGAATTTCTTTCCAAAATTTTAGTGATCAAAACAAGAATGTTCTTTATTGATTCTTAACTTTGGCTAAAGAATAATTTGCAACATCATTGTTTATGTTATTCATTTTACCTCACTTTCCATACATGTTCTTTGTTTTTATTTTGAAGGGAAAAGGTGAAAAACAACCTCTATTTTCTGTTCCCTTCACTTCTTATTGTTTCATTGGTGTTACTTGTTTAAACTGGCTACCTTTAGATCTAAAAAATTGAAAAGTGGGGGAAAAACAACCAATTTTATGTTGCTTTTCTCGTTTTAATGGTATTTTTTCTTAATTTCCCTCCCTTTTCTCTCTCTTCTTTTCATATTTATTTTGACTTTGGACACAACCAATCAGTCTGTCACTTTGATAGTTGTAAATAGTATCGTATGTTTGAAATTTCATGTTGAGATTACTGAAACTGCTAAAAAAATATCACATCATTACCCGACCATAATTTGTCTTGGTAACTCACTGCTTCCACATTAATTATCTATTTTACTAATTAATTAAAAAAATTAACATAACTCTAAGTTGACTCTAGTAACTCCCAAGCTGAGCTGATTCATGGATGCTCATCCTTTATGTGGATCCAGTTAGAGGTCCCTTCCTCATACATGTGCATACAGTTTAAGCCAATCAGATAGTAATTAGTAATTACAATAGCACCAACTCCTTAAATGATCCTAAGGCGCATAACCAGAATCATTAAATTACCCTAAAAGAACATATATCAAAATTTCCCACCAATAATAAATAAACCAAAATCATACTACCTACCATGAGAGGCAGTGGCCCATTCGTCTGTGAAGAATTCTGCATAGGAAGCCTGACAAATAGATCACAGATTACATTTGTGGTATTGTGAGGAACTTAAAGAACAGCTGGATACTTATTACAAGAGATACATGGAAACACCTTCATTGCTTCCAGACTATCACTAATCCGATCATACATCTTCTTAAATTCATTCTTGGCTTCATGCATCAGTTGTTGACATGCCTGTGTCTGAATCTGTTGTGATAAACATGAAATAGTAATTAGAACATGAACCCCAGTCTGATTTTGTATGCCAATCATCATTTTAGCCACAGTCAGTTAATATCCTGTCTGTGCAAAAATAATGCTTTATTCATTTTCAAAAAACTCATAACAGCCAAACCAATATGAGGGGGTAAAGAAGAAAAACAGAAGGAAGCCATCCTCTCCATCTGTAACATGTTCACTGCAAATTTACAGGGTACCTGGACCCAAGATTTTTGTGACTTTAGTCACATGTAGAAGATTGGGGAAAATCAACCAAATTAAATGATCCCAATCAACCAATCTATTACGTTCCTTTGGAGGATCAAGGAAAGTTGAATGGAGCTGAAGAAAAGCAATAGCTGACAGATAGGATCATCCAAGACAATTAAATATTTTCTTGTCCTAGCAGTCGTATCGGCTTATATGTGTTTACCTATTATCGTAGGAAAAAAGTTCCATTATGGAACAATGCGAGGTGAACATAGCCATAAAATCTGAGACGAACCTCACATATAGAATCTACCGCATGTACAACTTAACCACACACCAAGCAATAGATTATTGCTTACATCCCCACTATCCATGACTAAACACTGATCAATCCAAAAAACTTCTGCCTTAAGACGTCAACAGATAAAGTTCAACAACTTGGAACCATGTTTTGTTTATTTTCCTTTTTCTTTGGTCTTTTTGTTGTTTGATCACACACTTAGAAACAGAAACATCCAAACCATATGTCAAATATCGTAATTCAAGATTTTTTTCTTAAAACGAACTTCATCCAATCACAAAGAAGATATTAATAAGAAAAAAATAAAAAATCCTCATTCTACGCCTTCATTCAGAAGAAAGCTCAGTCGTTGTGAAAGGGGAAAAAAATGCAAATACTTCAAATTCAAGTAACAGTCAGAACGATCTCAAGATAGAGCAATCAAAACACATCGGATCTCAAGTAATGCAGCTATCAAATCACTATAATAAAGTTAACGCATACTACTCACCAGAAACAAATTAAAATACATCGAATTCCTACTTCTACAATAATACTACCTTGGCATAAGAAGTTGACGAGGAACCAAAGCAGATCTAACATAAGCCTACTACTAATTATACAAACACGTTTAACAATTTCCAAGAATTCTGTAAGGTACGGTGAATTAAAATGAGGCAATGACCTTGAATTTTTTGGAGAGTGTGGATTGAGAGGTTTCAATTTCCTTGAGAATCTCTGAATGGTAGAGATCGAGGTGTCTCTTGATGGAATCAGAGCGAGAAGAGGCGAGATCCTTCAGATCTGAGATCTCCGTTAAGGTTTTCTGAGTTGGAAGTCTGGTCGAGTGGATGAGAGCAGAGGTTGCAACCTTGGTTTTCTTCTTCGAAGAGGTGCGGAAGCTACTGAGGTTGAAATCGAAGGGTTTGGGAGAGTCGCAGGAGCAAGGAGAAGCTTCGAGCGGGAAAGGAGAAACCCCAAGGTCTTTGCTAGCGGATTTGGCTGCTGCTTTCTTCTTCATCTTCGTTCCTTTCCCTCGGTTCCTTTTGCGAGGGAAAAATGAAGGGCCGTTTGGTTGTTCTACTATTTATAGAGGCGGGCTCACGCGGTCGATCTTTTGAAATTTCAATTAATAATAATAATAATAATAATAAGTAAATAAATAAAGTGAGAGGCAAATGTTCATACTCGCAAATTGTCACCCTCCCCAATTCTCCCAGACGCAAAAAGGCATGGTGCATAGGGTTAAAACTCTGTTTTACAGTTTTCAAATGAGCAAGGATGTTTTTGCCCAGGATGTACCTACTTTTTGTATGGACTCTTCAAAAATAGCATCATGTGCCGGTTTATGTGTCTGAGAGCATGGGGGAGTAGACAAT
>JAOXJP010097723.1:0-14485 GCA_025762735.1 Platanus orientalis | reverse complement strand
TATGCATACATTAGGGTTGACAAAAATATTATAATCTAACCATATAAGCATAGGGAACAAGTAAATTCTCTTCTATTTCTTCTTTCTTATTTTCAACTTATTCCTCTCCCTCCTTTTTAATTTCTTTGAAATTTATCGTTTTTCATATAATTTTTTATCATAACAACGCAATGTTAATATTAGGCAATAATACATTGTGAAAAAGAAATATTCGCTCAACACACCGACATCGTACATCGTATTGACCGAAAAATGAATTTTTATAATGTACTTAATGTTTTGTGTCGGTACAGGAATATATCGTGTCGGTCCTAGTAGACATGAACATATGTCGAAAGATATTTTAGATATTTTGAGATATTTGATACCATGATCCCCATTGCAAAAGGACAAAGAATAAATTGTTATAATGTATGGTATACAGGATTATACATGTAAGGGTACATATGTCTAGCATTTTACGAGGGTATACTTGTAAATACCCTTATCTTGTATTGTATCTCTCTTTTATAATATATGAAAGCATGTGAGAGTAACTCTACAACTCTCAATACGTATTCCTCCATATTCTTCTTCTCCCCCTACCTGTAACTTTAACATATCAAGCACCAAACTACATATTTCCACTTGGTATTAAAGCTCCAAAGCAATCTAAGGTTACTATGCAAGCTCACCTACTCTCAGTAGACCTGCTAACACCAGTAGGATGTATTTTCACAGACAAGTCTTTTTGGCCTATGCATTTGTACAGTGGCATTTTCATAAATAGTGAGCAATGGTGAACTCGTAAATAAGCCAACATGTTTTTATGAAAAAAAGATATTCCCTTCTAGCAACGGGTGAAGACCTTAGCGTACACCATGAGGGGTGGGTGCTTGGAAGCACTGGGCCCTTGGCTTGGATCGTGGTTTAAAAAATCGGCCGATTACAAGTTGGATCGGCCAATCTAATTTGGAATCGGTTTGAACCTATCTGGATTTTAGGAGTAAAATTGGCCAGATCAATGGATTTGCCGACTCATGGTCGGATCAGAACCCGATGATTCAGTTGATACTAAAGTCAGATTGACCAATCCAATGCAATATGACCCGAGTAAGACGATCCAGGCCAACCGGATATAGAGTAGGATGATTCTCGTGTTTAAAGACGAAAACTCGTTAGTGAATCAGTTTTTTGCATCAAAACTCTTTTTTTTTGCTTTGTTCTCTTCCATTCTTACTTGAAATTGATTTTGAGACTTGTATTCACCAAGATTTATGTGAATCTCAAGGATTCAAGAGGGGATTTTTAGGGCTCTTCAAGAAAAAGATTTCAGGTATGATTATTTTATTTATTTATTTTTTGCTTTTTTGTTAGAAAATGATAGATTTGCATCATTAAATAATAGATCTACTAATTTCATGGAGAAAAAACTAGGTTTAATTCGTATTTTAACCAAGGAATCACTACTTTATGCAAAATCCCATTTTTCCAAAAAAATAAAAAAATTAGAAAAAAAAAATTATAATTAATATATGATATAGAACACCTTCGATATGTGGGTTAGGGATCAAAACCCATTAATCTAAGGTGGAGTTCGAAATTAAAAACAAAATTATTATTATTTTTTATTATTCCAAAAATTAAAATTTTGAGCAAAATAATTAAGGCTTTTTATTGGTTATGTTATAACATGTTATATAGATTTATTTTGAAACATTAACTACCAATATATCATTATTTAGCCATATGATTATTTTTCTATCATTCTGAAAATTCAAAAAATAATATTTTAGGTAAAATATTTAGGGCTTTTTATTGGTTATGTTCTTATATGTTATATAGATTTATTTTGAAACATTAACTACCAATATATCATTATTTAGTCATATGTGATCATTTTTTTATGAATTTTTTTTTATTATTCTAAAAATTAAAATTTTGGGTAAAATAATTTAGAATTTTATTGGTTATGTTCTTATATATTATATAGATTTATTTTGAAACATTAACTACCAATATATAATTATTTAGTCATATGGTTGCCACTTTGCACTAACAATTAAGTATTAACACATGGTTGCCACTTTGCGCTTAATTTTTTTATTTATTATGACTTTGTTTATTTACAGATGGCTTTAAGTTCATATAAAAGATATCGGGGAGGTGTGGACAAGAAAGAGATATCAGGTAGTTGAATGGTGTTCCAATAACAAAAAACAATAAATAAATAAAATGTAACTATTGTGACCAGATCTTGAATGGAGGGAGTATATAGGTTGAAGCAACATGTAGCATTGAAAATTGAAATTGTGAAAGGTTGTACACAAGTGTCGAGAGAAGTTATGTTACTTATGCAACAACACCTACAGAAAGGTATAGAGTTAAGGGGAATTGAGATTAGGTAGAAGAGGGTTTAAGACCTTAAGATGATAATGAGGAAGAAGCATTTAGAGCAATGGATTATCCAACTTTGGATGCTTTTGAGAGGGAGCAGATGAAGATGACACAGAGAAAGTTTAAGAACTGCAGCAATGGATGAAGAGAAACATATATATTTAGTTTTTGGTCCTCCTATTGGCATAAGAAGTAAAACTTCACAATACGAGCCTGTGAGTGGATCAAGTTTATGGCCGAATTTGAGGCGAGGTGGTAGCATTAGAAACCCCATTGATATTGAGAGATATAGCACGGTGGTAGTTTTAGAGGAGTTCTTCTACATGGAATTGTTGAAATATAATAAGTATATTAATTCATCTGTAGATGTGATGGAGATGTCCCTTCTTATTGCTGAGGTAGCTACTAAAGACTGAGGATCCGGATCCAGGATATAAAGCCCATCTTTCTCATGCCCCATACCAATAGTCTTCTTCATCTACAATTCTTAAAATACACAATGAGAAGGAAAGAAGGTAACACTAAGACTTTTAGATGACTATAGACAATAAATTTGAAGTAAAGTTCAGGACATGTAAAACAGAAGAAAGTAACAAGGTAGACGTGGCAAGTATGTCACCATGGCCAGCAATGGAGGAATAAGATTCATCTGCAATACGAACTTTATCCCTCCCAAAACTAATTTTATAGATCAGAAAAATGAAAGACATACTCGTCATATGATGTAAGGCTCATGAACCAATAATCCAGGAGCTCTGAGAAGTAGGAATAGATGCGGATAATGTTGAAGCTGAAGTACCTGAAGCTGCAAATGAAGAAGAGGGGGCTGTTGGAGTCGCCTAAGATTAGAGAAAAAGTGATAGAATGCTTCAATCTCTTCTTTAGACAGACTATCATCAAATGATGCGATAGGTGTAGTGATTGTAGGTACGAGCTCTGAAGTCAAAGAAGATGCCACTGAATTAGCACTGGGTCAGTTGCCACCAAATCTGCCACTTCCCCGACCACTAGATCCACCTCACTGGAACTGACGGGAAGGTAAGTCATGAGGTTTACCATGTAAATCCTAACATTGGTCCTTTGTATGTCTGAACCTACCACAGTACTCACACTTGAGTCTATCACGATCATTAAATCCACTAGATGAAAATCTACCACCATGGCCTTTCCCTACTGAACTACCATGACCACTTCTACTAGAATTAGAAACAAATGTTGACTTCTCAATAGACGATACAAAATTCATCACTCCACGTTGTCTCTCCTCTCAATGAACATATGCATAGACTTCATTTAACGAAGGAGGAAGAAGCATGTTCAGGATTTAGACTTTTACCTACTCATACTCAGGATTCAATCATACCAAAAACTCAAATACTTAAATTTCTTCCACATGCTTCTTATAGGTTGTTGCATCTTTAACACAAGAAGGCCGGTAGGCAGTATAATGGTCAAGTTCCTCCCATAATTTTCTCAGAGTAGCATAATAAATGGCTAATGGTTGATCACCTTGTTTAAATTGAGCAATTTGTTGCTAGGGTTCATAAACTTTAGCAGTATGTCCAATCTCTAAATAGGACTAAGCAGTCTCTAAGAACAAGTAATGGTCACTTATTTCAGGTTTCAAGGAATTGAGCAGCCAACCCATGACTATAGTATTTTCGGTCTTCCATTTTCTATAACGAGGATCGTCCTTAGGAGGAACTTCTCACCTGTCAAATACTCTTCTTTGTCCTTGCCTTGGATAAAAATCAAAATTGATTTAGACCATGTCAAATAATTGCTTCCATCAAACTTCATTGTAGTATCTTGTACTTGTGAAGAAACACCAATAATAGGTGGAGTACTTACCACACCTTCACTAGAAGCACTTGGAGTTCTGTTGGATTTTAAATTATTTTCAGATAGTATACTTAATAAAACCTTCACACCTGCAAAATCTTCACACACCAACACTGTAGGAGACACATACACCACTGATTTCAGTCTAGAATAAAGCATGCATGTCGGCAAATGAAGGGACACCAGATTCAATCACACGGAATCCAATCGAGTCACAGAGTTCATGGCCAACTGTTACACAGTTATAGACCTCTTATGGAGTTGCAATAGGCCTTCACCACTACAAAATGTTCAACTGAGTTGTGTAGCATACATAAAGGAAGGCTACCAGCAAATGAATCAGACGATCTGCCACACTAGGCGGAACTCAAAAAACTGAGATTTGCTTCAGATCACTCAAAACTTCATCAATCATTGAAAACTTGGTCTTGAATCATAGATCATCAGAAATCAACCATAGTAGTATGAATCAAACTTTGAAACAACCTCTGATTTGAACAGATCAAACATTTGAATGAAAACTACAAAAAAATCTTTTTAAAAAAAAAACTTTTAGGGCTAAAAAAATTCCAGAAAAATAACTATAATGATCTTCTCAAATTTATGAACCAAACCCTACCTTCGGTTTGGTTTGACACCTATACGGACAAGTTGACGTTAACATCCGTACGGCTAACATCAGCCTTGTTTTTGGCTCCTCTTTAGCTGCAGACTACGCAGAGGCTCTAAATTAACTTTATAGCTGAGGTAGGACCTATAGCCTTGTTATCAGACTGTGATTAACACTATAGTTGAGGCAGGACCTAGAATTAAAGGTCCTAATTCTTATCGGATGAAAGGTCACTTTTTGGATCAGTAGTGTTAGAACTAAAAGATTATATCCAATGGTTGAAGAAAAATTGAAAGAAGTTTGGGTGTACCATCATGTGTGATAGTTGAACAACAAAGACAAGGAGACCCTTGATTAATTTCACGATTTATTCAGATCGTCACATGATCTTCCATAAGTCGGTTGATACGACAAATCATAAAAAAACAAAAGAATATATTTTTTTCACTTATGGATCGGGTTGTTGACAAAGTAGGGGAAGAGAATGTTATCTAGGTTGTCATGGGCAACTAGTCTACTTTCAAGGCTGTAAGGGAGATGTTGACAAAGAAAAGAAAACATTTATATTGGACCTCATGTGCAACACATTGTATTGATTTGATATTGGAAAAAAAAAAAAAATCAATTAAAAGAACAATAGAGAAAGCAAGAAGAATCACGACTACCATTTGCAACAGCACAACGGTCGTCAACTTAATGCGAGAAGCAAAGGGTGGCTGTGATCTCCTTCACCCTGGCATCACTAGATTTGCCACTGAGCATCTAACCATATAAAGCCTCACTAGGCACAGAATTGTAATCCAGAATTGCTTCACTTTGGATCAGTTTAGAAGTGCATTAGGCATAGATGATAAAAAAAAGAAGATTGAGGAGGTTTTGAACAATGGTAGATACGGTTTTTAGGGTGATGGAGCCTTTAATGAGAGTGTTGAAAGTGGTAAACCAAGATGAGATGCCAACTGTGCCATATATATACGAAGTTATGAAAATGGCAGAGCTGGGTATCAAGGTTGCTACCAAATCTTATCAACAAATTCGAGATCTAATCAATAAAAGGTGGAATAAACAATTTCACAATGATTTGCATGCAACCAGTAAAGTATTTATAACATTCTTTTGTTTAATTTTTTTTTATACTAGGTCAATAATTTACTTTTTTGTATTTTATAATTGTGTAACTTTTGGTATTTTATATGCAACATTTTTTTTCTAAATTACGAGTATCAATATACGAACAATGAAGCAATTGATGATGAAGTATGATTAAGGTTAAAAAAGACAATCATGCGCCTGAAACCCGACATAGAGAAGCTGGACAAGGCCATGCAATAGGTAAGTCGATTGCTCTATTGAAAATTTAAATCATCATTGACTTTAATTTGCCCATTTACGAGACTTATTCATACAATTATTGATGGCAAATCTAAATGATTTTCTAGATTCGTGTTTTCACAAGTGCAAGAGCAAAGTTCAACTTAGATCTCTGCCAACGTGCTCGAAAGACGTGCCTTCCAGGTATAGATCAATAATTTAGTTTGGATACAATCCATTGTATTAATATCAAATATGAGACATATGGTTCTTACCTAATTTCTTTTCTTATTTCATTTATAGCTAACTGGTGGGATATATATGGGTGCAGTGCGCTTAATTTGAGTTGAATTGCAATAAAAATCCTCAGTTAGATGACTTCATCTTCCGGTTGCAAGCGATATTGGAATACATTTTCTCTTATTCACACCCAACTCAAAAATTAATTGAAGATGAAGAATTTGAATCAACTTGTCTTCGTCCATTACAATATGAGGTTAAAGGTTCAGAATATGTATATGAAAATGGCATTGGAAACTACTACAATTCTATTGATCTAAGCGATATATTTGAGGACAATGATACATTGGATCATCCATTACAATATGAGGTTAAAGGTTCAGAATATGTATAAGAAAAATGACACTGGAGACTACTACAATTTTATTGACCTAAGCCATGTATTTGAGGACAATGATACATTGGATCCTTGGGTTCATGAGATAAAGTCTCCAGTTCTTAATGGAGGTGATAATATGGAATGGTTAGAACAAGGATTACAAGGCAAAGAGAGAGGGACAGAGAGTGTTAGAGATGATACCGATGACATTATAAAGATATGCATGCCACATTCTACACTTCACCCTCGCATGCAGATGATGAAACACAGCCACTGAGTGGTACTGGTGGAGGTGGTGGTGGAGGTTTTGGACCTTCCGGTGGTGCTAGGGTTTATGTTGAGACTGTAAGCGGATCTTCTCTACGCTACGAGTTTTACTGAGTACAATGATCAGTATATTGCCACTTAGGATACAAGATACACACCATGGTTTTCGTCCCGGTGCCGTATGTCCCACACCACGATTTAGGAAGGGCAAAAAACAAAATACACGCCAACAATATGGGTACATGAAGGGGAGTTCATATAAGCCATTTCCATTTGAGGGATTTGGAAAATCACAGGGTTCTTCTGCTAGTGTACAATCATTGGACTCATATTCGCCTTGGCTTCAGATGTCTATGCCTCCTCAGTTTTATGACCCATTTTATGCACCTTATCAGCCTCCGTCGCAATATATGTCTACACATCCCCTACAATCTTTTCACTCAGACTCCGATTGACTGAGACGGAGACGAGTTCCAACATAATCTGATTGTTCATGGGACTCAGACTCATCCAATTCCACTAATTCAGGTTCCTGTACATCCTGGTCAGTCATATGACCCTGAGTCGTATTCATATCCACCCCCATATTCTATTCCGATGTATATAGAGCCCACCAATCCCACTCAGTCTCAGTCATTTGAACACACATGGTGATTTAGTGTGACCTCTCCAGTTTTATACTCCCTTTTCTAAGCTTCTTCAAACTACATGTATCATCAATATTTATTGTTTTGACTTTTTAATCACTTATTATATATTTATATACATTAGAAGTTTAGAAAATGACTAATATCGGTGCATTATTGTTACTTGTTAGCATGTTTATATAGGTATTAGTGATTTGATAAAATAGTAGTGACAAACTAACAAAATGACCTGAAAATTTGACAAATTACAAATTTATATTATTCGTATGTGTTTTTGATACATTATATGTATGCAAGAAACAAGCTTAAAAGACTGAATTTTTTTCATTCTTTTTCTTTCAATACTTAAATAATATTTTGTTGAATAGTTTTTTTTTCTTCAAGAATTAGCCCATCCGTCTAAATCCATTCCAATTTTGATTCCTCTTTATAAAACAATGGCATGGACAAGAAGCATGTCAAAGCATGGGCGACACGACAGACAGTGTACCATGCGACATGCTACTTGCTCGCATAAGCTAAAACTGCGAGGCATCCCCAACATGGGTTGGGAGCGGCTCTAGGCTTACTAGAGGGGTTGCCTAAGGTTTTCTTGGGGGTTGCATTCCCCTTGGGGATGGTGCTTAGGGCCTCGATGTAGGTGGCACAACGCATTGGGCTTAGGCCAGAGGTTAACACTTGTGCACGCACTATCACACCTTACGACAGTGGTAGCACGATGTAGACCGGTTAGCCTATCATGTGGCTTTGGTGCTCAAGTGAGCGTGTCTTAGTGTTTGGTCTTGCACAGGAGGATCAACATCTCGTGAGAAACGTCATGGTTCCCTCATAAGGTGTCATAGGGCGTCGGTGGGTTTAATGTCTCATGCAGCACCTCGAGGAAGTGTTGTAGGCATGTTGGGTCTTCAGTATTACATTCGGAGCATCAAGAGCTTCATGGTCGTTTGAGTTGCACTTTGATGGCACAGTGTGCATGCTGAGGTGTCTAACTAGTCGTGTGCTTGGTTTAATATAGTTCAGAGTTGGCTAGCAAGAAACAATGATACCCGGGGGGGGGGGCTTATGATATGATGACTTTAAGAGGAATACTTGCTCCATCTTAAAAATTCAAAAGCTAGAATGAAGATGTTCACCTGGCTTGTACAACATAGGGGGGATAATACATGTAGGATGATTTGGATGCATCAATCAATAGGTCAAATCTAAGAGATCTTCTATTACAAAAACAGATCAATCAACTGATCTGAACAATTCAATTTATGTTGTAAAAATAAAGTGGCAAATGGTTCTACAAAAGTTCTGTAGATCAGATGTTTATGATCAACCTTCACCATCTACTTGCGATCAGTATGGCCAAAGGTTGGTTGTGGCGTTCCCACTTGAGGCATATCCAATAGGTCAAATCTAAGAGATCTTACATGACAAAAACAGATCAATCAACTGATCTAAACCATCCAATTTATGTTGTTAAAATAAAGTGGCAAATGGTTCTATAAAAGTTCTGTAGATCAGATGTTTATGATCAACCTTCATCCATCTACTTACGATCAGTACATTAGAACTGGATTAGCGAAAGGGGGTTGTGGCATTCCCTCTTGAGGCAAATACAAAATTAAACATCAAGCCAAAGGGTTTGAAGAAGAAGAAACTGTTGAGTGTAGGGAAACACTCAGGACTGTTAATGCAGGGTGACTCATGAAACTGACAAGGGGCTCTATGTTCACATCTGACAAGTGGATCATCATTAAATTTTAACAGCAGAGGGGTAGTGATGTCATGAATTATGCATTAATATTTGCAGCAGTAAGTTGTACCAATGCAAAGCTCTCATCTACTGATCAGAAAATGGCCAGATTCTTATTGCAAGTCAAAGTTTGAATTTTGACCAGGCAACATAGATGGTGTCATCCATTCCTATGTTGTCTTTGGTGAAGTTTGGTGAGCTTTCATGAGAATCAGTGTGTATCCTAAGATGGTCGATTTTACTACCCAAAATATTCTGATTTTTGTTCTATTTTAGCACATTCCTTCAATCGGGCTTAAAATAGTACTGTTTTGACTTGTTTGGTTCAGTCCTTGGTTACCTAAAGTCCACTCAGAGATTTAGTGACAGTAGAAAAGGGAATGATGACTTCTATATAATTATGTACAAATTAATATGGTTGGGTAGCTCTCTTTGTAATTGTTATCTACTATAATTCAATAATAGAGTTTTCCCTTTTAAGCCTGTATGGCCAAACCTTTTGCTCTTCTCTTCAATTGACCTCGACAATTCTTCCCTTCTTGTAGTTTAATTTTAATTTTTGTAGCTGCAAACATCTTCGTGCATATTAGTTTGCTTTACCTGTACAGGGGTGAGATTACAGGTGTACCAAACCTTCGGAGTTGTAGGGAGCAAAGAGCTTCCCATATTGGCAATGGGGCCCTTGGATAAACCCTTACCTCTGCCCTTGGTGAGTTGACGCATATTATGAGTTGAGTAACTTTTCAAGGTCCCAAGTGGGGTCCACAAAGAGATAGATAATGTGAAATGCTGTTGAAACAACCCTATATACCAATAACAAATGACATTGATTATGGGTGTCGGTGTTCAGAACAGAGACAGGGTGTCCAACATGGCACCTATTGTGGAAATTATATAGCATAGTCATTGGTTTCTGGCTAGGGTGGTGTCCAACACAACATTTGGAAAAATGAAGAGTCCTTGTTTTAGAACCTAGAAACATCTATTTTAATTTTTCCTAATTTTTTATAAACACTATCAACAATTTAACATGTTTACATTTTTTTGATAGTTTGATGTTTGTTCATACCATATGGGAAGTAGATTAACCATATGTTTAAGTGGAAATCTGCAGTTTGGTGCTTGATATGTTAGGGTTTTAAGTAGGAGGAGAAGAAGAATAGAGAGGAATACCGATGGAAAGTTGTAGAGCTACTCTCACATATATATTATAAAAGAGGGATTCAATACATGCAAAGGGTATTTACAAGTATACCCTTGTACAATACTAGACATATGTACCCTTACATGTAATATCCCGTATACGCAAACATTGCAGCACTCCCCCTCAAGCTAGTAAATAGATATTATGCATACCAAGCTTGCCAACAATATCATTAAAGCTAGGACTACATAGCCTTTAGTGAACAAGTCGGCCAACTAGTTTCCAGTCTTCACGAAGGAACTACAAATCTGCTCATTCCGCAACTTCTTCTTGATAAAATGCTTGTCGACCTCAATGTGTTTGGTCCTATCATCCAATGATACTGAACGGGATTGTGAGCAACGCTAATATCAGTTTTATTGTCACAATACAAGCTCATAAGACCTTGAAAGCTAAATCCCAACCCTCTAAGGAGACCTCGAATCCAAAGAATCTCACAAATATCATTTGTCATGGCGTGAAACTTAGCTTCTGCACCATGGTTTAAAATCTTGGACCGATTCCGCTCCGATTCAGCTAGGAATCATCTGATATCGACTTGGATCAGCCAATTCTTGGGGGAAAAAAAAAGAATCACAAAATTAAAGTTAGGACTGATTTGATCGATCTGATTGATAACCGACCGATTAGCAATCTGGATCGGTCGATTCCGACTCATAATCGATTCTGATCCTAAAGAAGGATCGACCTCGGCTAATCCAACTCAGAATTGGCCGATTTTTGAAACCATGCTCTACACTTGACTTTACTACAACTGGCTGATTCTTGCTTTGGCATGTAATGAGATTATGTCCCTTTTGTCATCTATAGAACTAACCCAATCTACATCTATGAAGGCTTTTATTCGGAGATCCTTCTGTTGGACATACAAGAACAAGGGAAAAATGAGTAGTACTACTACTCGCATTAGGAGAATAAGAAGAATGACAATGCTTGGCTAACTCATAGGTTTTACAATGGAAATCTGAAACAGAAGAACATAGTCCTGGAAATATTACATGGGAAAGAAATATAATTAAGACGAGAGTGTCACTAAGGAAACTGATCATGGTGGGAAAAAGAAGGAATAGAAGGTGAAGGTGGCTGTGACACTGGAGGAGATGGTGATGGTGTCTGTTGAATTGTGGAGACAACCGATGAACAACCATCAATAAGGTACAATCCCTGGTCCTCGTGGCCTTGATGATGTGGACATTGGAGGCAAGGTGGGACCTGCACATGGCCTTGGTGGGGTCCACACATGAAGACACAAGAGGACATGGATGGACACTTGTGCTACCTCAAGAAAAGAGATATTTGTTGTTGTTTTTTAAGAGTCTTTTATTTTCTTAGTTAATATTTTATAAAGTATTAAGAGTTAGGACATATAGGAAATTTTTTGTTTTGTTTAAATAAGGATATTTTGGTCTTTGCCAATTTATTATGCTATTTAGCAACTCACGTGAGATGAAGGAGGGGGTTTTCTTGTCTCTATTTTCTTCTCTTTGGAGTTGTTAAATAGGGAGGAAGACCCTTGTAAATCGACAATGAATACAAAGAATAAAATTTTGATGAAAACATGGCTCTTTTCTACACACAAGTGGGGTTTCTTCTTCCTCCAGCTCATGGTGCCAAGTTAGAAGCCTTGGTTGGTGATTTCCAAGGTAGTGGGACGATGATTTCTCACAGGTAAACTTAGTTCTATTTTTTTTTCTTCTTCTTTTTTATCCTATTTTTCTGGTTTTCTCCATTAATACGTGCAAAAACCTAAACCCCGTACCCTTATCTTTAATCTCCATCATCAAACCCATTGGTTACATCATCCACCACCTCTCTTTTGTTTTCCACCATTGAAACCTTTCTTCTTTTCTGCATATCAGATTTATGTCCCTTTAAATATTTTTAAACTTGTAGACATAAAATCCCATTAGATTCTTACTCGTGGACCTGTTTCAGACCTGATTATTAATCCTATTAGTTCTTAACTAAAAAGTCATTGCTCCCTATTGACAAACCCAGTTGTCCTGATTTTTAGTCATCTTTACAGCCTATGTTCCACCTAATTATCAGGTCTGTTAGCATTCTTAGAGCAGTCCATACACTACCTGTTTGATCAAATGCCATAGTGAATTCTGTCTTCCTAAAACTCAGCCTCTCTTCATCGTGGTCTGAGCATCACTGTTCAGCATCTGTTTTAACCCATACCCTGCTATCTCTAAAGCCTGCAGATCAGAGTTGTAATCTGACCCCCATAAACTCCCTTTGCTACATCCTCTGTTCTCCTTAACCAGTTCCAAATTTAGTCTTTAGACCTTGCTCTACTGACTAGATTTAAATCCTAAATAACCTTTATATTAAGTCAGACTATGGCCATACACCTGATTCTAATACCTTCCCTTTGGAAGAACTCACAAACTCTTATATCATTACTAGTTTTATGGGCTGTGCTGCATCACTTGACCAATTGTCTTCCCCATCTTAAAGTCTTGAAAGACATAATATGAAGGGAAAAGGGTAACACTACAATTCAAATTTATAGTAATATGACTAACAGAAATAAGATTCAACTTAAAATTGGGAACATAAAACATAGAGGATAAAGATAATGAAGAAGAAAGAAGAATGCATCCAGTACCAGCAACAGAGGACAATGAGCCATCAGCAATACATTCCTTGTCTCTGCCAAAACAAACACGATAAGAAGAAGAAGAGACTAGACATGCCAGTCATATGGTGAGATGCCCCGGAATCAATAATCCAAGGATGACTGGGTAGGGAACTTTAGGAGAGACTGAAATACCAGAACATGTTGAGGGGACTCCATCATTCTGAAAACGTGCTGGAAGTCTCAGTAGAGTGGCTATTTCTCAAGGGAAAAATCTGGAGAATTGAAGATGGGCTCGCTTTCCAATTCTAAAAACCCTTTAAAGAGACTAAAGCAATCACAATACAACAAGAGACGATGAGTCAAATTCTTCAACAACCATGCACTACAGGAAGTATGACAACTTCTTATCCAAGAAACTGATTTCTATACACAATGGTTGCATGAAACTGCCGTAGAAAATAACTGCCAACCAGTCACTGCGAACACCCTAATACACTGACTTAAGCTTTACCCAAGAGAGCTTAAACCAAAGAGAGACACCATATTCCACTATACAGAGCTGAAAGCTAGCATACTTGCAGAAAACTACCAACACAGCACCGTTTTAGGAATCCGAGCTGGTAGAACTCACTACCCTTTAAAGAACACGGAAAAACAAGGCTGGAGAAGAACACAATGGTACCTCTCATCTAACACCATGCACTGCTCATACCCATGATAGGGAAATTAGATCTGCCAACGAATCCCTCCATCCAACACTAGAAATGAAAGAAACACAGTCCAGAAGCAACCACACAGCAGTGGCAGTACTTCCACATGAACGGAAATCAAGAACAAAGCCCACAAATTTGAAAAAATTGGGGTTGGGCGGCAAACCTACTCCATGAGATTGAATATAGCTCACTCAAATCTCAACCAAACAGAGTGAGGCTTGTTCCAACTGAAAGATCTGGTTGGGGTGAAACAGTTTCTCCCAAAAAAAGCTACCCAACAACTTATATGAGCAGTTCGAACAAAAACTCCAGATCTAAATGAAAAACATGGTTATACCCAAATCAATATAACTGTCTCAATCTTTGACAGAATCAGGTGAAACTTGTTTCATCAGCTTTAGAATAAAAAAATAATCCTAGTAGACCTTATCCCATTTATCAACAAGGCCTTAAACAAATCAGATCAAGAGATCTCTTGAATTTTGGAAAAATCACAATATATATATATATATATATATATATATATATAAAAATTTATCTATATATGTATGTATATATAAAAAAA
>JAOXJP010097712.1:0-14486 GCA_025762735.1 Platanus orientalis | reverse complement strand
GCTTTATACCGATTAGCCTTTGTAATGTGCCATATAAAATTAATTATCTCAAAGTTATGGCTAATAGACTAAAGCCAATAATTCATAAATTGATATTCCCTTTTCAAAGTGCTTTTATACAAAATAAGCAAATATCAGACAATATAATTATGATGCATGAAATCTTGAATTTTATTAAAACAATAAGACTGCACATAATTGTATGGCCATCAAAATAGACATGAGTAAATTCTATGATTGCACATAATTGAATGGAGATATTTGATTAGAATCATGGAGAAAATGAGGTTTAGTGAGAATTGGAGGAACTAGATAAAATAGTGTTTGGAATTTGTCACATATCATGTATTAGTAAATGGATCACCAAAGAAAAAAATGTATCCTACTATAAGATAGGGTGACCCATTATCCCCATTCCTTTTCCTCATATGTGCTGAAGGACTATTAATAATTTTGAGGAAAATGGAAGAAGGAATCATCAAAAGATAGAAGTAAGAAGAAGGGGACCATTTATTACTTATTACTTTTTACAGATGACTGTTATGTATTTGGTAAAGTAGATGAGCAAGTAGCAAAAGGGATCTAAGAAACATTTTAGCTTTATTAGAAAACATTTGGACAAACTACTAATTTAGAAAAATCCAAGATCATCTTTAACAAGGATACTCCTCAAAGATACATTACTAAGATATTAGAGATCCTAAATATAAAAACTTATCAAACATTAGCAAAATACCTAGGCTTTCCATCTATGATAAAAAGTAATAAAATCAATCTATTTTCCTACATAGGTGATAGAGTAGTAAGAAAGATTATGGGTTAGAAAGGAAAAATGATATCCCCAGTAGGCAAAGAAATTATACTCAAATCAGTTTTTGTAGCTTTATCAATTTATGCAATATCCTGTTTCCTAATCCCCAAGAATATTTGTAATTCAATGAACAATAAATAAAGGAATTTTTTGTGGGACCATCTATTAGTGTATTTGATGTCAATCCCATGGACAAACCATATGTATGGTCTATGTCTTGTAAGTGTCCAATGTACTCTCAAGTTCAAGACAAGAAGATAAGGTGGACCAAAGACTTGAAGGAAGACCGGAAGCCATATCGGATTGTCCATTCCATAAAAGGTATAAATCATGCATTGCATATAATTCATAGACCAAAATGTGGACTTAAATATAGTGGAAAATCCATAAAAGACCCAAGGTAAAATAGCCTAATAACAGGCCCAAAAATAGTGTAGCAATCAGGGCCATGATTGATCATGATGCCAATTTGGACCTTAGTCTGAGGCTTTCGAGGGTTCAGCACCTTCAGGCGTGATCGATCACCAAGAGGATCATGCCTTAGGCCCAAGTCCTGTGACCGATCATGGATCTTGTGATCGATCACAAGAGAAAATGGCCTAGAGCCAAATTCGTGATTAACCATTGCGTCATTTTTGTCAGGTGTATATTTTTATTCCCCATGCAATTTTTTCAAAATTTAAACCCTATTTTTCAAAAATCTATGGTCCTAAAGAGTTGCCCATTTTCAAAGATTCTAATCCAATGGTTTAGGGTGCTCCTCACCTTTATAAAAGGGAATCTTTCCCTTTAGGGAAAATACTTTAAGTAAGCTAGAGAGTGTTAGAATCCATGCCAAAAAGAGAGCCTCTTCCCTTGAGAAAATCATCCCTATCATTGTTTTGAGCTAAACTAGCTATCATCTTCTCCAAAGATCACTCTCTCATTCTCCTTTATAATACCAAACTACTACTATATATTAAGGAGAACTACTAGTGAGCTTTTCCTTAGAGGAAATCCCTACTTGGCTAAGCTCAAGGAGCACTAGAGCCAAGGCTTAAAGGTTGTTGGTGAACTAAGGCATATAAGCTCAACAAGGAGCACTCCCACTTTACATAAATAACAACATCAACCATTTAGAGGTAATATTTGTTTACTCTTTGCATTCATTTGCATTCATATTCATACTTATTTTGCTTTGCTTCTACCGAAGACATTGGAAGCTTGATCATACTCATTTGAGACATCGAGTATATTGAATAGCTTGCCAATGACAAATAGTATAGGTTTTGTATGTTTTTTACCTAGATTGTATTAGATAATCTAAATAAAATATACCTAAGCTTGGAGGTGAGCTTTAGAAGAGTGGACGTAGGACATTATGCCGAACCACTATAAATCTCTTGTTGTGGATTGATTATGTGATTGTTTCTCTCTTTACTTGTATGTGTATAGCTACTCCTATACATCACCTATTTGATAAAATATTTGAGTAGACACTTTGTAGTACATACACACTTGGGTTAATTTTATGAAGAGTAAAATTGAATTAAAAACAATCTCAACATTTAAGAAGATGGGCAAATAAGTTTTAAATCCTATTAACTCCCTATAGGATCAACCTACTAGGTATTTCAATTGGTATTAGAGCCTAGGATACTCACATAGAGCTTAACAATTAGAGTTAGATCCTAGCAAATATTCTAGAGAAACACTAGATGGATAGAGGGGATAGTAGCATGTCTATTAGCGCACTTCCATTTTTCAATGGAAGTGACTATGGATATTGGAAATAATTGAATGAAGATTTTCTTAAAAACTTATGACCACAAGGTTTGAGACATTGTACTAAATGGCTATACAATGTCCAACAACCTAAAAGTGAATGAACTGTTACTAAAGCAAAGACTCACAAGTATAACTTTAGAGCCCTAAATGCCATAGCTAGTGGTCTAGCCTCCGATGAGTTTAGAAGGATAACTCATCTTAAGATAGCCAAAGAAGCATGGTTGATTCTTTCAATCACTTATGAGGGTATGAGTGCCGTTAAGATGTCCAAGCTTCAAATTTACACTACACAACTTGAAGCTCTTAGGATGGAGGAAGACGAGTAAGTCTCCTAATTCAATACCAAGTTATCCAACTTGGTAAATATCATGAGAAGCCTAGGAGAAGATATCACAGAGTCAAAGTAGTCTAAAAATTACTTAAGTCACTCCTAAAAAGGTTTAGACCTAAAGTGCATAGGATTGAGAAGGGCAAGGATTTAGAAACTATTAAACTAGAAGAGTTGATAAACTCCCTTCAAATGTTTGAGGTTGTTATTAAGGTCCTTATCAAGAAGAAGGGCATAACTGTAAAGGTAGAGGAACCTTTTGGATCCATCGAGGATTCAGATGATGACTTAGCCTTGGTGGCTAAGAAGATTAAAAAGTTCTTTCAAAGAAATGCAAGGGATTACTCCAAGAACAAATAAGTGAGAAGATCATTTCCTAATTCTAAGAAGAATAAGGATTTCTCTAAGGAACCTTCAATTTGCTATAAATGTAAAGGGAGAGGTCATATTGCTAACGAGTATGATAATAAGAAGAACAAAAAGCCAAAGGGCAAGGCCATAACTGTGACTTGGGATTACGATTTTAAGGTATCAAAAACTGAGTCACAAAGTAGTGAGGAAGGTGCCTCACAAGAGATCAAAGCCTTTATGTCTTTCAACACTCCTAGGAGCTCATTTCTAGACATTAGTGAATCTAGTAGTGAGGATGAGGGGAATGATGATGATGAGGAGGAGACCTATGATGCACAAGAGGCTTCAATGACTTCTTTATTCAAAGTGTTGAGTTGGGGAAAAACAACAAGTAACTCAAGAGAAAATTCATGGAATTGAGTGAAAAGTCAGAATCCCTTGAAGACACCATCTCCATCCTACAACAAGAGTCTTCTACAGAAAGTGACAAGGAGAAAGAAATTTTAAAAGAAAACTACTTGCTATTATATGCAAAGGAGGAAATGAGCCTAAAAATTATTCAACTAGAAAAGAAGCTTAGTGAAGCTAAAATATTTATAGGCTTAGAAAAGGACAATAAGAAGTATGAGAAAAGAAGACTCATTGAGGACAATAAAAAATTATAAGATAAGGTTCTTGAGCTTGAGGAGAAACTCAAAACCATGGAAGAAGAAAATGATGAGACCAATAGTGATGATTCACTCATCCAAGAGTTGAAGGACCAAGTCAAGGCCTTGAATGAGAGAAACAAGGCCCTAAATAAGACTTGTACTCAACTCATAAGAAAGTCTCTTGATTATTTCAAACAAATCAAAGAACTTGAGGAAGACAAGAGGAAGTCTATTTCCATGTTTTCCTAAGAAAATGATAAGTTTGAGAAGATGACCGGACTTGGATATAACTTTGAAGTCAATGCCTCTTCCTCAACTCAAAAGTCTAAAAAATGGCTTTATTAAAGCCATAGGAAAGACTCAACCTCTTCTATAAACTTTCAACAAGGGAAAGGAGAAAGTGGAGCCTCAAAGACCTTATCAAAGGTCAAAGAAGGTTGAGAAAAGACTAAATACCTTTCTCAAGGGAAAAACTCCCATGAGTCAAGGTAGAGCTTGGGAGAGATCAATGTAAACCCAATCTCGGTCTTATGCCCAAGTGGTTGGGAATAGACCTCAAGCCCACCAAGCATCATTCTCTAGAGGATTCCAAGGAAATGCATCCACTTCTAGGATGACCTAATGGCAACCTAGTTAAACTAGGTTTTCTAGAATAACCCAATAATTCTTCTACAATGAACCTCCTAGAAGAAAACAAACACGATCCCATACCCCTAGAAGGCCTAAATTATATTGCTACTATTGTGACTTAGAATGACATATCAAAGTGGATTGTAGGAAGAAAACAAATGATTTTAAATTCCAAAGATTTCAATCTTTAAGAAAAATCCAAAATGGGAAGAATGTCAACAAGATAAAATATTTTTTAAAAGTTAAAAATAGAAACCTTCAAAAAAAGGATTATCCTAATAACAAAATGCTAAAATGTAAAGTTCTAAACCAACTTGGATTAAGAAGAAGTGGGTGAGAAATGATGAACTAAAATGCTTAGTCATCTACACCTCTTTAAGAGTCGAAAATACTTCAATATGGTATCTTGATAGTGGATTCTCCAGGCATATGTCCAGAGAAAGGGAACTAATTGTTCATCTTGAGTAAACTCAGGGTGGATGTGAAACCATTGGTGATGGTAACACCAACAAAATTCTTGGTGTTGAAACCATAGTTGCTCTTGACATTCCACCTTTCACCAATGCTCTTTATGTGCAACAGTTGAAGCATAACTTGGTAAGTATAAGCCAAATATGTGATCAAGGCTATCAGTCCAATATGGTAAGGATGGATGTGTGATCAAGGATCACAAAGGAGAAAAAATATTATCCGATGGAATGAGGACAAGAAGCTGGTACTTGTCTCATATCTCAAAGGGTTGAGACCAATCTTTGGCATAAAAAATTAGGTCATCTAAACTTTAGAGACTTAGCTAGGCTTAGAAAGAAAGGTTTAGTTAAGGATTTACTTAAGCTAAGTAAAATTGATAACCCATTATGCAAAGGTTATCAAATGAGAAAGCAAACTAGAGTCCTTTACAAGAAGAATACTCAAATAAGGACATCTAGACCTCTAGAGCTTCTCTACATGGACTTGGTCGGTCCTACAACAACAGAAAGCCTAAGAGGTAAGAAATACTTCATGGTGGTGGTTGATGATTTCTCTAGATTTACTTGGATAACATTTCTAAGAGAGAAACTCGGGGTTTTCAATGAATTCTCAAACATTTATAAGAGAATTCAAGTTGAAAGGGAGTTGATCATCAAGCACATTTAAAGCGACCATGGAAGGGAATTCGAGAACCATAAATTCTCAGAGTGGTGTAATGAGATGGGAGTAAAACATGAATTTTTAGCTCTTAAAACTTATCAACGAAATGGAGTAGTTGAAAACAAAAATAGAACTCTACTTGATATGACTACTTTTATGCTTACGAGCAAAGACGTAGCCAAAATATTTTGGGCTGAGGCAATTAGCACTGCATGCTATATTTCAAACAGTGTATATTGTATACTAGGAATAGACAAAATAGCCTATGAATTGTGGAGTGGAAAAAGTCAACTATTAAGTACTTTAGAATATTTGGCAACACTTACTATATCCTTAGGGATAAAGAACATCTTGAAAATTTTGACAAGAAAAGTGATGATACTATTTTCCTAGGATATTTCACTTCAAGTAGAGTCTGCCATGTCTACAACAAGAGGACTCTCACAATGGAAGAGTCAATTAATATAGTGATAGATGATCATAAGTCAATACAAACACAAGTAGACATACTTGTTGTATTCTTAGATTAAGAAGCTGAGACTTCATCTCCAAATGAGATTAAAGGTACTCAACAAGACCAAGAGGAGCTCAAATCTCAAGCAACCTCCAAGGATGAAGTTGAAGAGGTTCAACCTCGTCCCAAGGGGGATAGGCTCACCAAAGGATCATCTCAAGGTAGCAGTCTTGGTAACCCAAACACCAAAGTGAAGATAATGAGATAAATAGAAAATATTCTAAGTAATATTTGCTTCACATCCAAGATAGAACCTAAAAGAGTAAATGACGCTTTAAGTGATTCGGATTGGATCATGGCCATGCAAGAGGAACTCAATTAGTTCAAAAGAATGGTGTGTGGTTCCTGACTGAGAGGCCTTCTAACAAGAATGCCATTGGTACCAAATGGATCTTCAATAACAAACATGATGAACATGGTACAATGACTTAAAATAAGGCTAAATTAGTGGCAAGGGGGTATGCCCAGATTGAGGGCATTGACTTTGAGGAAACATTTTCTCATGTTGTCATATTAAAGTCCATTAGGATTCTCTTGTCCATTGTGTGCTATTTAAAATTTAAATTAGACGTTAAGAGTGCATTTCTAAATGAGATTCTCTAAGAAGAGGTATACGTAGAGAAACTGAAAGGATTTGTAAATCCTCATTTTCCAAACTACATATATTGGCTCAAGAAATCACTATATATCCTTAAACAAGCTCTAAGAGCTTGGCATGAGAGGCTCACCAAATTCTTTCTTGATCACCATTTTGATAAAGGAAGTGTAGACAAGATACTTTTCATCAAGAAGCAAAATAGTAATATACTAATTGTATAAATCTATGTAGATGACATCATTTTTAGGTCTACCAATAAGGAAATGTCCCATGATTTTGTGTAAATTATGAAGTCTAAATTTGAAATAAGTATAGAAGGAGAACTTAAGTTCTTCCTTGGTCTTCAAATGAAGAAAACTAACGATGGCATTTTCCTAAGTCAAACCAAGTTTGCTAAAGACCTTGTGACCAAGTTTGGATTGCAAGAATCCAAACCTACAAACATCTCCATTAACACAAGTGATAAGATCACTAAAGTCCTTGATGGAGCCGAGGTTGACTCCACCTACTACCGGAGTATCATTGGGAGTTTGCTCTATTTGACTGTGAGTAGACTAGATATCTCCTTCAGTGTAGGTGCATGTGCTAGGTGCCAAGTTGTACGTAAAGAATCACATCTTAAAGCAACTAAGAGGATCATCCGTTATGTCTACGGGATAATAGACTGTGGGTTGTAGACCCATTTGATACCACATCTAAGATTGTGGGGTACTTAGATGCCAATTAGGCTTATAATGTCGATGATCGCAAGAGTACAAGTGGAAGTTGTTTCTATATAGGTAACAATTTTGTTTTTTGGCATAAAAAGAAAAAAAACTCCATTTCATTGTCAACTATCGAGGCTAAGTATATTTCAGCAGGTAATGGATGCACTCAACTCTTGTGGATAAAGAAAATACTTAAAGACTATGAGTTGATCCAAGACACCATGAACCTATTTGTTGACAACAACATTACAATTGACATCTCAAAGAATCTAGTCCAACATTTAAGGATAAAGCATATTGACATTAGACACCATTTCATTTGACAATTAGATAAGAAATGGTAGTCACATTGGACTATGTAAAGATCGAAGATCAATTAGCAGATATTCTCACCAAACATCTTGATTCTAAGCAGTTTGAGTATCTTCGGAGTGTTATTAGCCTATGCATAGTCTATTAAATCCTATCAGATTTTCATTTAAAAAATGGCCATGAAGTCCTTAGAATCCAACCAACCATTGTTGAAAGCATGTAGTGAAGGAATAGCCTAAGTGGGTAAGTATACACATTGGGATGACCCTACGAGGCTCAAGTCTACAAACAGACCAAGAAGAATAGAAAGATTAAGATTCATGATTGATCACTAAATTCGTGATCGAGCATGATCATGATTGATTAAGAGGGCAATCTGGTCCAAAAAATGCATGGCATTTTAAAACTTGCCCAGGCACCATTTTGGGTGTTTCTCTCACTTGACAAAGAGCCTATCTCCTCACTACATTTCCTCCCTTTGAATTCCTCTTACTCTTATCCTAAAATCCCTCTAACTCTTGCATCAAAGGCCCTAAGGATGAAGAAGACAGCTTCTAAAGCTTCAAAATTCAGGCTGGTGCTTCATCCTCCCAACCTCCATGAAAAGATGAAAAACGACTAATGGTGGAGTTGCCCCCAAGAAGCAAGCACTCCAAGAACTAGAATGAATGTTCTTTTTCACCGTTTCGTAACACCAATAGTTTAGAATGGTATGATAAGGTATTTTCAAGGTCTTCATTCATCAATGAGTGTTTCACTGAGGTTGTAGCTTTGACAACCTCCCGCATTCATGAGACAATTATAGCCATGGGGTGGCTCTCTCCTTCCAACTCAAAGGATCGATTCAAGAGGATGCGCATATGTTCTACTCGAATGTTTTTGCAAAGAACTACTCTATTAAGTCTTTCACTTCCTTAGTCTACAAAGTACCAGTTCATGTCAACCCAGACATTATAGCCAAGCTTCTTGGTGTACCATGGGTGACTAATTAGGCACTAGAGTTCCCCATCACAAAACTTTCCATGGACTAAAAGACAGAGAGGGTCCAGAGGCTCTATGGGAGGTTTTCCAATTAGTCAGGGAAACTAAAGCATGGAAATTGTTGAGTTGTTGTGAAGTTCCTTCATCGAATTTTGACATACAATCTCATCCCCACCACTCACAGAAGTGATATGATAGATGACATGGCATATGTCATTGATTCCATCCTCGACCATAAGAGGATTGACATGGTTTTTATTATCCGCCACATGAAAATCAAGGCCAGTGAGGCCAAATATCCAACTAGCAGCATGCCCTTCCCTACTTTCATCACTATGATCATGACAGAGGCGAAGGTCCTCTTCGAAGTTCTAGCCAAAGGAGGTTCTGGGGTTCCTTTAGTTGGCTATGACACACTATCAAGGATGGAGCTGATGTCCAATGCATGTCAGCCATCTACCAGTCCTACATTTTGTCCCGCTCCACATAAAGTAGCCTCAGCTATAGTGAAATCCACAATGATGAGTCTTCTACACAACTTAGTTAGCGAAGTCTCTAAAGTTCAGAAGCACCAGAAGCAAATAACTACAAACTATAAGCTACTAACCTCGAGACATAATGAGGACCATCTAGGCAAACAACTCCAACTAGGGTTAGCGAGTTGCTTTGATGATGATGAGGTTCCTCAAGCTAAGGACGACTTTGATCTATCGGGGTTTAGCACCTTTCGGGAGGATCCCCCAAGGTTAGATGAGGAGGAGGTAGAGGCAGATGATGATGATGAGGATGAGGTGGTTGGTGATGGTGAAGATGATGATGAGGTAGAGGAAGAAGAAAATGAAGATAAAGATGATGATGGGAGTGGGAGTGATGGAGATGAGGTAGACAAAGAAGAAAATGAAGATGAAGATGATGGGAGTGGGAGTCATGGAGATGAGGGAGAAAAAGCAGACAATGAGGGTGATGAGGAGAACCTGATGATCCTAAGTATCAAGGATGATCTCTTTTCTTGTTTTTATGTCATGACTGTAGAGATGCCTGAGATTAACATGTGTTTTTTTTTTCCTTTTAGAGGTTATGTATACCCTAGTTTTTGGACATAATACTTTACGATGTAATCTCTATTATCATTTAATGAAAAATTTATCTTGGCTTATCTTTTGTCTATTATTGTTCTAGAATTGCGATTTTTGCCTTGTCAATTCATGCAAAAAGTGGGAGAAGAGATGTAATACATTGTAGTTTATGAAGTTACTTGAGTGTGAATGTGAAATTTAGGAGGAGTTCTGACCTTTAGGGGGAGTACCACATAGATAGGGGGAGAATTTACTTAACATGCCCACAACTAACCAACAAGTTTAAAATTTATCTCATGCTCACACGCACTATCTTTACTCATTCACTCTATTATGTTTAATTTTCAAATCGCATGAGGAAGGTTGTGTTTTATATTTGTGCCTACAGGACATATGGCTTAAGATATAAGACATGAGGCTTCAAGCTAGAAGTGTTTTTGTGTATCTTTTTTAGTCCATGTATTTTGGGGTATTGGGGTAATCAATGTACTTAGTGTAATATTTAGTGTATTTGGGTTTTTCCATTGAATTGACAAGGGGGAGATTGTTAGTGTATTTGATGTCAATCCCATGGAAAAACCATATCTATAGTCTATGTCTTGTAAGTGTCCAATGTGCTTTCAAGTTCAAAATAAGAAGACAAGGTGGACCAAAGACTTGAAGGAAGACCGGAAGCCATCTCGGATTTCCCATTCAACAAAAGGTATAAAGTATGCATTGCATATAATTCATAGACCAAAATGTGGACTTAAATATGGTGGAAAATCCATAAAAGACCCAAGGCAAAACAGCCCAAGAGTAGCCCCTACATAGCCCCAGAAATAGTGTAGTAATTAGGGCCATGATCGATCATGGATCTCATGATCAATCACGACCCCAGTTTGGACCTTAGTCTGAGGGTCCCTAGGGTTTAGCCCCTTCAAGCATGATTGATCACCAAGAGGATCACATCCTAGGCTTAGGTCCCGTGATCAATCACAGATCTCATGATCGATCACGAGACAAAATGACCTAGAGTCAGATTCATGATCAATCACGAGATTAGTGATCGATCACCAATCAGGTGATAGATCATAGGGGCATTTTTTGTCAGGTGCATATTTTTATTCCCCTTAAGAGATTTTTTTGAAATTTGAAACCCATTTTTAAAAAATCTAAGGCTTTAAAGACTTGGCTATTTTCAAAGATTCTAATCCAATGGTTTGGGGTCCTCCTCATCCTTATAGAAGATAATCTTTTCATTTAAGGAAAATACTTTAAACAAGCTAGAGAGTGTTAGAGCCCTTGTCAAAAGAAAGCCTCCTCAATTGGAAAAACCATCTCTCTCATTATTTTGAGCTAACATAACTATCAACTTCTCCAAAGATCACTCTCACTCTCTCCTTTACAACACCAAGCCACTACTATTAAAGAGAACTACTAGTCGGCTCTTCCTAAGAAAAAACCCCTACTTGGCTAAGCTTAAGGAGCACTAGAGCCAAGGCTTAAAGGTTGTGGGTGAACTAAGGCATACAAGCTCAACAAGGAGCACTCTCACTTTGTGTAAATAGCAACTTCAACCATGTAGTGGTTATATTTTCTTACTCTTTGCATTCATTTGCATTCATGTTCATACTTATCTTCTTTTGCTTCTACTGGAGACATCAGAAGCTTGACCACACTCACCGGAGACACCAAGTATATTAAATAGCTTGCCAATGAAAAGTAGTGTAGATTTGATATGTTTCTGACCTAGATTGTACTAATCAATTTAAATAAAATTTACCTAAGCTTGGAGGTGAGCTTTAGAAGAGTGGATGTAGGCCATCGTGCCAAACCATTATAAATCTCTTGTTGTGGATTGATTGTGTGATTGCTTGTCTCTTTACCTTTATGCATATAGCTACTCTTGCACATCACCTATTTGATAAAATACTTGAGTAGACATTTTGTAACACACGCACACTTGGGCTAATTTTAAAAAGAGTAAAATTGAATTAAAATCAATCCCAACATTCAAGAAGAGAGGCAAAGAAGTCTTAAATCCTATTCACCCCTTCTAGGATCAACCTACTAAGTATTTCACCATAAATATGATGAAAGGAAAGTAAACTGGGTAACTTAAAAGGAAATGAGGAAAATTTAATCAGATGGAAGGATAGGATTTAGAGATCAACATCTTCAGAACCTAACCCTCTTAGAAAAGTGGGAATGGAAGATATTAACCAACCCGGACACTATGGGTTAAACTGTTGGAAGCCATTTACTTCCTTACTTGTAACTTTCTAAGAGCCAAATGAATATGGGCTTGGAAAAACATATTAAAAGGGAGGGAACTACTAAAGAAAGGAATAAGATGGGACATAATTAAGTAGATAAAAAAATATATCTATTTGGGAAAACCCATGGGTGCTAACTCTACCACTTTTTAAAGTAATATCTCATAAACCAATTGGCTTCACAATCAACAAAGTATCCAAAATTATAAACCAAAGCGGTAAAGAATGGAACCTAGAAGTGGTGGGTATGTATTTTATACAATAAGAAGTAGGGAAAATCAAGAAAATTGCCCTCATATGGGTTAGCCATTGGAAAGAATACCAAGACCATATTCAACAAAATCAAAAGAACACATGAAAAGTATATTACACTTAGAAATTCAACCCAAAACAAAAAATTTATTGTGGAAAACATATAAAGAATCAATGTGACACTCTATGTTATACTTAAAGGGAAACATAGTGATTTTACCTCTAAGAGGGTAAAATTGTCATTTCACATGTTTAGACAAATCTTAAGGTGGTTTAGTAACCCTTTGGACCAACATAGAAGTACAGAACCTAAGTTGGACCACAATTGTTCAAGGTCGAAAGTTTTCCCAAGTATGTAATTGGGGTAAATTCAAAGGCAAACCTATAGCAATCCTGAGAAAATTTAAGTAAGAGCCATACACAATTAGAAAGGTCTTCGAGTCTAGTTTCCAATGCATCAAACATTGTGTAAATCTGAGTCTTTTAGAGAAAGTTATGGCTACTTTTCTTGTAAGAGTTAAAGTTAGAAAAGTTTGTTTGGGAACCGCAAGGATTCCCAAGATCCTGGGATGGGTCCCTGGGGTTGTCTGTGGTAGGTTGCTTAAATCTGGGATAGGTCGTGGGTCATTTCCAGAACCTTAAAATCTTAGGTTATATAACGCGATCGATCGCCTATATTCGAGATGGGTCATGGGGGTGTCTGTAACCAGTCTCCAAAATCTGAGATGGGTCTCATCCCACCTAAATTCTAAAAATAAAGGAGATTCCTTTCTCATTTCACATGAAATCTATTAAGTCATTATGTATTTGTCAATTTCATTCCAAGTCTAGGTGGTAGGCTATGAATGTTATGTATAATGAGTGAGCTTATCAGTGTCTAGTGTGGACACCATCACCATGACAAGGAAGAGGTTCAAGTTCTACAAGCCAAGGCATATCAAGTAAAGAGCCCAAGAAGAGCCAAAGAAGAGCCAAGTCACCATCCTCGAGCCCGAAAAGTAAATCAGGCATAAAACCAAATGAGTATTCTGTGACTATTCTAGGAGACCCTTAAAGACCAAGGTTTAATTCTAGGAAAACCTTAAGACCAATGTATGCCCCTAGGTGCAATTGCTCAAAAACCCTCATTGGAAAATGAGCCGAGAAGTGAGTATCGACATCTCAACTTAAAATGGTCATAACTTTTGATTTCGATATCCACTTGGAAGTCACAAGTACTCAAAACAATCAGCTTGACGATATTTTTCCAAATATAAAGTACTAAAAATTTTAGTCAAAACTGACTGCGAAACTCACAATCGATTTCGGCGAAATTGATTGCAAAACTCATAATCGGTTTTGGTATAAATTTTTATCTTAGTACTTAACACCCGAGGCCAAAACCCATAGGGCCAAATTGGTTTTGCTAAGAGTTTGGGAAAATTTTCTAGAACCCAAACCGATTGCGAAACCCCAAATTGGTTTAGAGGGAAATTTTAGAAAAATAATTTTATGAAATTTTATGAGAGAATTTTGAAATTTGAACCCTGTTTTGGTTCATATAAAGGCCCAAAATGTCTCTTTAATTGCCATATGCCTATCCTAAGGCCATGGATACTCTTCCCTACTATAAAATGCAACTTTTTCCTTCTAAACCTAAGCTTTCAAGGGATTTAGAGAAGGGTTTTCAAGGAGATTAGCAAAGGAAAAAGAAAAAGGTTTTTGGGAAAAAAGAAGAGCTTTATAAACTCTACTCTCTCTACACTTTCATTCAAGCTTCTAATTTTCCAAAGAAGAAGAAGAGAGTTGTTGTCTCTCTTTTGTGACCACAAAGGAGGGTTCCTTTGCAAGAGAAGAGAGGATGAAGATCTAGTACGTGCTCCTACACCTCCAAGCATACAAACTCCCAACCTAAAAGGTTGATGTAAAGCTTTTGCTTTGTTTACATTGTAGGTAGTTTGTGGTTAGCTTTTGCTTATTATATATCTATACCATTACTCTACACATGAATCTTTGAAAAATCATTCCAAGAGATAAAACTCTTATGAGCCTCACTTATATTTGCCTATTTTAGAGGCCATACTTAGTTGTGTGATTTACTTGCATACTTACCTTCATTAGAGGCATTCACACACTCCCTT
>JAOXJP010097701.1:0-14486 GCA_025762735.1 Platanus orientalis | reverse complement strand
GTTGGAGACTTACAAACTTGGTCCTCTACGCATCTGACCAAGTTAGGCCTAAAATTGACTTGACCAAGTGACCGGGTTTTGATGACCTGGCTGAGACAAAGTCTGCTTTGTGTTACACCCAAATTTGTTTGTCCCTCCATGTCTCTACTAGGGTTGTCAATGGGGCTGGACTGAGGTTTACACAAGTTTAACTCGAAATGTTTTACTTGAATCCAGACTTAGATTGAAAAAAAATTTAGGCCTAAAAATTGGGCCCAAATTCAGTCTGTTTTAAAACAATGGGTTTGGAGTCAAGTTTGAACTGTTCAAATAAAATTCTTTTATTAATTTTAAGGTTGATTTTAGGCTTATAATTACCCCTAAATGTATATTATATGAGTTTTTTGAACAATTAACACCTGATCTATTTGATGATAGTAAATTTGTTAAAAATATATGGATACAGAAAGAAAAAAAATTATATATATATATATATATTATCAGCATAGAAATAAAATTATTATTTACTAACTAGTTCAGGCTAAACTGGGTTAGGCCTCTTGTTGAAATTGAGCCGGCTCAAACTTAGCCCAAATAAAACTTTAGGCCCAAACTCAGCCTGACCCAAAATTAGGTTGGTCTAGCCCGATTATTTTTGGGCTGAACATGTAGGGTTTCAGGCCAACCCAACCAAATTGATAACCTTAATCTCTACACCACAGACTGTCATGTGATGGTGTTTTAAACTTGGTGTCTTTTAAATAGGGAGAGAATGTTCATTTGAACACTTTTTATGGTTTTAACCTTATAAACCCCAATTTTATGGGTATATATTTTTTCATTTGAAAATTGTTTATATAGTTTTAATTTTCCCCATTGTCCTCTACACCACGGAATACCCAGACACAAAGGGGGGTTGGGGCCTTGCAAAAAGTGTATGGGTCCCACCCCCTTTGTGTCTAGGGCATTCTATGGCGCAGAGGATACCTTTTGTGTGTGGGGACCCAAGGGAACAGACAAATTAGGTGTAGCAGATATTTCTAGTATGTTACTAGTATTGAAGGTAGGGATGTCAATTGAGTCAGGCTGAGGTTTGTCCGAACTCGGCCCGAAATGTTTTATTCGAGTCCAAACTTGGTCCGAATAAAACTTCAGGCCCAAATTTAGCCCATTTTAAAACAATGGTTTGAGTTCGTCCTGACAGAATTAAAACTCTTTTCTTAATTTTTGGATTGATTTTAGGTTCATAATTGTCCCAAAATGCAAATTATGTGGGTTTTTTTTTAACAATTGACACTTTGACTATTTGATGATAGTAAATTTGTTAAAAATATATGGATCCTAAAAATAAATAAATAAAAAATATAGGCTTACTATCAACATATAAATAAAATTATTATTTGCTAACTAGTTTAGGCCAAGACGGACTGGGCTTCGGGTTAAACTTGAGTCTGTTCAAACTCGACTTGAATAACAGTTCAGGCTTAAATTTTGGGTCCAAACTCAGCCCAGCTTAGAATTAGATTAGCCCAACCAGATTATTTTTGGGGCTTTGAGCAGCCTAACCCAATTGACAACCTTAATTTGAGGAAATCATCTACAGTTTGAATTTCATCTAGAAACCATATACATAGGTGTGATTTGAAACCATTAATATTTAAATTTCAAACTTAAATATGGTTGTACTATGATCATTTGAGCTGTAAAAAAGTTTCAAACTATAGACAAATTCCTCAATTTGCTCTCTAATCGTATTTGCAACTTTTCTTTTAACCTGAGCGGACTCACTTTGGAATTTGGATGCTCTACTTGCACTAAACATTTGTAACATGCTGTGATAGTCTACAGTTTGACACGTGTCTAAAAAATTTACAACCATGAGAAATTTTTTAAAATTTTGCCAAAATTAGGCTACAAGTTGTGCTTTAAACTATCGCAGCACCTTACTGGATTTTAGCAACGGTTGAGAATACAGATTGGATCCGACTCATTGCAGCTCTACTTTCGAGATATATGATTAGTGGGATCCACTTATAAATTGATTTACCAACCTCTGACTAAAGCATTCTACATGAGTTTATTTTAAACCACCACCGTATGGCTTCAAATGCCATAGAAATTTAAATTAAAATGATTTTATTACAGGTGATAACCAATCACAGCCCTATAAATCATAGTTTGGCAAAAGAACAGAATTTTTTTTTTTCCAAATTAGAAAATCATGGGAATTTTAAAACTATTTTAAGTTTTAGATATTAGAGTAATATGTGAAAGCTCATTTTTATTATGTGATTTGGGAGTAAGAAAGCATTAAACAATCTTAGAAGATGCATTGTTATAACATCCCAACAAAACACCTCTTAATGTTCTCAATCTCATCGGATAACATCTTACTTTGTAATATTACACTACTTGGTCTTTAAAGGGAGACTTCAGTGCACCAGGAAGGGTCAATGCTTTTAAACCAAGATGAATCAAGATTGGGTTGGCCAACCAGAGAGTAGACCTCTGCTTGAAGTTCCCTACTCCCGTTTTGTGTCTAACAATCCACAAGGCAAGAAAAAGCATATATATATATATGATAGAAGTATCTATAAATGTCGTAGACACTAATTATGATTTTGTAACATACATTTCAAGAAGATAACACTTAAGGTATTTGGAGAGTTGGTTAATTCACTTTCGAAATGGTATGAAAACCAAACCGAGTCTCGAATTAAAATGCCCGTGCAAGTAAAAACATTCTTTTGGATATAACAGTAAATGATTGTACACGTGTTATGCTGTATGAGTGTGTGCAAGCATTGTGGACTTGCACCTGGTTTTCCAGGTATGTGTCTCATATAACACTAAGATTTTGAAAGAGTTGGACAATTCACTCTTAAAACCAATGTTCTGTGAACCAAGATTGGTCCATCGGCTAAAGAGTGAATCCTTTATTCTGAGTCCCTACTCCAAAGCTATGCCCCACCAGTGATTAAAGGTGTAATTACCAAAAGACCATTCAAGTACCACTCCCCATTGTGGATGGTGGACCAAGTGGTTGGAGCAGGGACTCTGGAGAAGTCCAAATCATCTACTGCAGCTTAAAGTGTGGCATCATCTACAGTATAACATGTATCTTAAAAAGTGAAAATCAACTTGGACCACGATACCTAATATACAGAAGTGTACACCCGCAACAAAGCTAAAAATATAACCAGTTCTTTGGAAAAAGTGTAGAAACTCTTGTAACCGTATCGGGAAATAGTTAGTCCATTCACCCATCGAAATTTACGTGGCCAATGCAGCTAAGCTATGGGCCACATTGTCTGCATGTAACGGGGGAATGTAGAAGCTTGACAAAAGAAAAAACACAAAAGACAAAAAAGAATTATCAGTTATGAGGTCACAAAAAGAGGCCAAGGCCAAGCACTGAAATTCTCTTGAGAGCTCGATCCTCCCCTTATACTGATGAGACAGCATGGTTCGGCTTTTACTATCTGCAAGACATGTGACATTAGCATTGCCTAGTGATCTTTTATATAAGATCTTTATTAGATCTGAATGCGTTGGAAATCAACCGTTCCTGTAATCCAGCGTTGCGCTGTAAACAACGAAGTTTAATGATTGTCAAGGATCCCGACTTTATAATGTTTACTCAATAATTATTGCTTGTAAGCTTCTATTGGTTTGTCAATGAAAGATGCAATTCACAATTGTAGGTTTTCTCGACAAAGTATCATTTGCCCAGGCTAATTAGCAAGTTTGGTCGATGGAGTAGTGTTACAGTTGAGATCTTGAAATGAGATTGGGGGTGTCAACGAGCCGAGCTTTGTTACGACCCAAATCCGTGGCTTGTGTTTGTGACCTAGATCCGAATGGTGACACTGGATGACACATCCTAAACTTGTATCTCAGGCTTATTGCTTAATCTTTATAAAATTTTCTCATTTCTTTTATAGATTTTTAAGTCTCAAATTCAAAACATATCATAAAGAATTCATTATTTGCTTATCAATTATATTACCAATGTACAGTGGAATAGTAAATATCAAAACAAATCCAAGTGAAATATAACTCAATCCATCAAAACAATAATTAAGTGCCGCAGAAATTAAAACCGTTCATCCATAAGAGTATCCATCCAAAATAGTTTATAGGAGTAAAATTCTTATCTAAAACGATCAAATTATCTCCCTCATCATAAAGGTGTCAAATAAAGCTATACATCACAAACTGAAATGTATATACATGTCCAAAACCAAATAGTCTAAACGCCAAAATAGATGCAACTAAAGGAAATGTAAACAAAAGGTTAAGACTCCGAAGTTTCACCCCCAACCATATTCCTCGCGTATTACAAGTGTGCTCTCTATTTTTCAATTTGAAAAATGGTGTTAATTTGGGTGAGTTTGAAAGACTCTAACAAAAAGATATACAAAATATACATTAGAGTTAAAAGATCAAAGGAATCACAATAATAGATTAAGATGAATCAAAATAGAGTAAGGATTCCAATGCGTATACAAGGGAAACAAAGAATCTATACATATATCTTTACTACGACTAATATTGTATATATGCTTCAAAATAACCTTAAAGGTTTTCAAACAAAACTAAAGTGTGTACATATTACATGTTAATCCATAAGGTTCTCTATCAAAACACTAAACTGGATGCATATAACTCATATATGATTTTTTTTTCTGAAACAAAATATATAACCCAAATAGAGTCTCTGACAAAACAAATCATATAACCCATGTGGGGTTTTTAGCAAAAAAAAAAATTAAATCATATACTCCATGTAAGGCCTCCAACAAAATGAATTATACGACCTATGTGAGGTATCCAACAAAACAAATCATATAATCCATGTGGGGTCTTTAGCAAAAAAATTAAATCATATATTCCATGTGAGACCTCCAACAAAATGAATCATGTGACTTATGTGGGGTCTCCAATAAAACAAATCATATAACTCATGTAGGATCTTCGACAAGACAAATTATATAACCCATGTAGGGTCTTTGGTAAAACAAACCATATAACCTATGTGGGGTCTCCGACAAAATAAATCATTTGTAATATTGGGCCACTAGGATCATCTTCACCTATTAATGTAACCTGATAATTGGATTCTTGGAAAGAATCAGATAGATCAATGTTAGCCTGTAAAAATCCCCTAAGACATCAAATGTATGTCCTATATAATTCTCCCAAACCAAGGTAGTCTTTTAAAATTCTCCAGGATAAAGGTCTAGTCCTCTAAAATGTCATAGGACAAGAGCATATTTATGCTTGCTAAAATTTCTTCAGACAAGGGTATGTCTGTGTCTGCTAAAATTCCCTTGGACAAGGGTTTACTCATTGCATTATATCCCTAATGATTGGGTCTAGTCCTCAAAAATCCCTTAGGACAAGGGTTAACCCACAAAGATCCCCTAACACATTAAGTGTGTGTCACATATCTTTTCTCATGGACCAGTGTAATCCCCTAAAATTCCTAAGGACAAGGGTGTCAAATCAAATCTTTGTATTCAAAATCACGTATCGAATACCTAATATAGCTACTACATATGTCAAATCTCAAAAAGTATAAAAATTGATGATGCAAATCTCGTATGTAAAACTAAACCAAAGTGAAAATAAGAGTGCGTGACTCAATTATAATGGCATATAGAAACCCATGAAATGTAAATCATCGTTCATGCAAAATTTAACTAAGGATAAAGAAAAAAAAAAGCTCTAATACTTCAAAATTCATGTGGAAAATCCATGTTTGATGATTTACAAAATACCAGATGTAATCAATCATGCTTAGGTTATTAAGACTACCGATGGATGTGAATCTCAATCATAAATACAAAACTTCAATGATTCTAGCATGGAAAATAACGAAATCAACATAAATTCATATAGATTAACAATGATCAAATGAAAAACCTACCAAAACAAGTAATAGAAGTAGGCAAAAAATCTATAAACGTGTTACAAACTAAAAAATCATAGAAAACTAATCATATGACCATGAAAACAAAGGGTAGAGATCATGAATTGCATGAAATTAAAGGGAAATCAAAGATACACCACATGAAATCATCATTTCCATCAAAAATTACGAGAATCTACCAATTGTAGAGAATTAAAAACACTCCAATAAAACTTAAATCAATAAAACTAACATCCCAACAGTAATACCATGAAGAACAGATTGCATATCTTCAAATATATAGTAGAAATCACATATCAATGAATCTAAGAGTAAGAAGAATGTATAGATTGCATATCTACTCACAAACAATCAATTTCATAGAGAATGCATGAGAAATCTCTCAAATCAAAACTTATAATCAATGGAACAAGGAATCTAGAGGAGGGTGTGTATATTAAGTATATCCACTTACAATGTACTCTCAATCCCTTGTTTCAAAGGTTTATTCAACCAAAATCCCATTTTCTCGTAAGTATCTTTCATTCTCTAAGATTGAACTACAAATCTATGATCAGAATTCATAAATCTATAAGAATCCATAGTGAGAAACTGAATATAAACCATATACTAAGTTATATCTAAGCATTTAAAATTCACCTTATAGTTGGAGAAGATGAGTTCTTCCCCCTTTCCCAATTTTTCTTAAGTTTTTTCCTTTCCTACTTTTCCTTCTCTCTAGATTATTTTATCCTCAAAAAAGATAAAATTAGGGTTTGAAGTCGTCACTTATAGGTCTCTCACAAAATATGATGAATCTCAAGGAGGATTCTGCTCAATTTTTTATTGCTAAAACATCAATTTTGATCGTTTGTGCCAAGTGAAAACCTAAACACCCAAAGACCCTTTTTTCTTAAGGGTTATTCGATCACTTGAAAATCCAATTTCAATTGATCAAAAATAATTTTTGATCACTTGAAATCGTCTTGTGCCAAGTCCCATATTATTCGTCCAACTTTCATCTAAACTTCCCTATGTCATATTTTGGGTCTTTAAAGCATCGATGTTAACCTTTTTGTTCATAATTACCAAGGAATATTTCAAAATAGAGATATCGTGTGGGGTCCGGGTCTCTAAAACTTACCTAAATTGGATGCAGGGTGTTACAAGATTGACTTATTAGCCAAGGAAAAAAAAACAATTTAATGGCCCATTAACTTAATTTTTCTTTTTTTAATTACTATTTTCACTCTATATGATTTATTATTATAATGTTTTTTAACCAAACCAAGCTTTTAGTGACTTGAGCTTGATGAAACTTAGGCTTAGGCTCAATTAGGAAACAAGTTCAAATCCAAGCTCAGACTCAGCTCGCTCATGACGAGTCAAACCAAGCTAACTTGGCTCTTTGACAGCCCTATTGGAGAATGTACAAATGCTATCTTATCTGTAATGGAGTTATAGTACACTTCTTAATATAAGAGAAAATCGATTTAGTGGCACTAGAGTGATATATATATATATATAGGATGTTGTTGATGAAATATGAGGAAGAATTTGTAACATGAGTGATTATGATGTTGAACTGTCCATTTGACTGGTCCAACCAAAAATGGTTGAACCACTAAACCAGGATTTCAAAAGAAAAATAAGAAGAAAACAATAAAGACGAAGAGGAAAATGGGAACTTGTCAAAATATGTAAAATCTTCCTTTAATGACATTGGAGTGAATTTTCTTCAATGGACCCTTATTAATTAAAATTTTAGAAAGTGCCTCTCACTATCAACTTTTTGCAATTTTACTTTGGTACCTGTCCTTCCCCAAAGTAGGAACATGACATTAAAAGACTAAACACATATAATGTTATGATTTTTCAAATAAAAATGATTTATTAAGAATGAAAAGAGGATCTCTGCGCCGCCCCCCTTTGTGCGACTTCGTGAGCCAAGACAGAGGGAAAGTATCATTTCACTTTTGGGGGGTGATGTGTCATCTCCAAAAAGTGAAATGATACCCCCCTTGTGTCTCGGCTCATGACGTCGAACAAGAGGGGCGTCGCAGGTGATATGGAGCCATCAAGCTTGCCACGTGTTAATTTGGCTCCAGCTAAGCCAGCTAACTCATACCGCTGACTCGAAGTTTAGTGTTATATTTGGAAGAAATTACCAGCTCTAATTAATGGTGTTATTCATATATACCCATACATAATTGCACCTTTCTCACTCTTTATTGTTGATAGTTGATGGAAAATAGCTTAGTAAGGGCAGTTAGAACGCTAAGAAACCGGGCTGGGATTAGGTACGGAAATCAGTTTTTCCTGATGTATTAGAATGACATCAGGGGTCTGACACATCAGTGCTGAAAAGTGACTTTCACTTTTTTTTGGGGGGGGGTGCTTATCACTTTTCTATGTTGATGTGTCCACCCCCCGATGCCATTCTAATACGTCAGGAAAAGTTGATTTCCGCACCTAATCTTTTCCTTAAGAATCCATAAGCCTTGTCCCGAAGATCCTACAGTAACAACAGCTACAGTGAAGATAAGTCATTATAATGAAATTTTAACGACAAAATATAGAGCAAAGATTTTATAAATTGAAAATTTAATATCTACAGTTACAAACTCGTAACATCCTTGTCAAACATTTACTCCTGTGATTATTGATATGTTTTCAGCGGGCTGTCTGCCCGTCATCCGATGTGATTAATGAATTGATGTCTTTGTATTTTTCTCATTGTGTGACTGATCCTGTAATTCACCTTCTAATACAACAAAGAAGTGCATGCTCGGCGTGGTGCTATTGTATCCATGAACGTTGTAGTCGATCTGCTCAATTTATCTATGTAACATGTCTATTTTCGAGAGCTTCTACTATAATTCAATGATTGCTTCCGTATCCTATGGTCATGCCTGAACTTGCTTGTGAAGTTTCAGTGTGACCCGGTCAAAGACTCCGCACTGCATGACATGTTCCGGCACTAGGCTGTCCAAAACTACACATCATTTGTGTTTTATAAGCTTTCTTAGAAATTGAATTCCCTTACTTTCGTTGTTTCTATTGGCCACATATTCTTATTTGTTAAAGTTTGGATATTTCATGTTGTTAAACAAATCCTACTCTCTTAGACTTGACTATTATAGCTTTACACAATTTATTAAGAATGTGTATCAAAGTTTGAACTGTTTACAGAAGTATGTTTCCATAGCTTGTGAGCCATGCTGTTCTTGAAATTTATTCAAAGAACAATGTATAATGTAAACAATCACCGTTAGCTCTCTCGTGCCACCACGTTTGAACAAGATATCCTGCAGGATTCGCGGTGTTGTGGCACAGGAGACCACGAAGTAAACGGCCAGCGCTCCTAGGAACTAAACATTGTATGTGGAAATTAAACTGGTGCTATATATTTTAACATATCTGTAATTTATCCGTTTCTAAATTCACACTTAATTTGATTCATACTTTGGGATTTTAACATGAGTATCTTAAATTATGCACATGTGCAACATGTCTTAACATATTCAGCCATCGAAGAATCAGGTTATAATCTATTTCTGGAGAGGATAGAAGCTGGGTATTTTAATTTGTTATAGATATATCAAAAGAACATTGAGCCAAACAACAGTGTTAAATGTAAGGCATTGCAGTTGGAATAGATGTTATTTAATTAACATATCTATTGGGTTTTGTAAAATAATGCTTCTATTGTACTGTTTTCCCTTCCTTTTGTTATTATTTCACTTCTGATAGGTTAAATAATCAACTTCTATTCTCACAATATCTGAGCACCTCATGCTTTATAGCACTAGATCCTAGGGTTTTCAGTCTTGTTGACGGCCTTTAAATAAGTGGGCCTCTAAATTTTTGTTTTAGGATTCCGAGACTATGTAGCGGTAATGAGCATTATAACTGTCATAACTATAAATAGCTAAGGTATATAATATATGCTTGGCGAGGCTTTTATATGCCCGTGTAGGAAAACACCTAAGTCAAAGGGCGGCCACATCAGCATCAGAAGTGATTTACACTCACCCCCAAAAAGTGAAAATCACTTTTGGCGCTGATATTTCCTCTCGCTTGACCATCGGCGGAGGCAGGCAGAGGTTAGGGTTTGGCCTATAAAATCCTCACTGATTTATGCTCCTGACCTCGTCTTTTTATTTTAAAAGTCTGCTTATTGTTTGGGGGAGGGGATGAATGGGAGTTTTTAAGGAAGATGGGAGAGACGTTACAGCACTGGTAGCATTACCTTGGTGCATATTGTAAAATTGTGATGGGTTGGGCCCAAGGACACCAGGAATACTCAAGTGGGCCAAGGCTGGCTTCAGCTGACAACAAACAACTCAAGGTCCTGATAAACACCAGAGAGAGAGAGAGAGAGAGAGAGAGAGACCGAGAGAGACCAACTATAGACAATTTCCAGGTGGAACAACAAGCTCATACAACTGGCTGGGATTTGGTGTGAACCCTAAGGTCAGACCAACATCAGGGGGCCAACACATCCGCTGAAAAAGTGATTTTATTTTTGTAGAATTCCTCATTATATTATGATTGATAAATATGGGGTTTTTTTTTTAATGCAAAATTTTCTTAAATTTAAGAAACTCAACAAATTCACCTTCCTCTTTTTTTTTTTTTTTAAAAAAATTCTTATTCTTACCCTTTGCCTTTGAAATATCTATGTAGTACAGGGGGAAAAAAGTAGGAACATCGGTTAGGCCAAAATTCCATTGAAAAAACGTCTAAGTATGATAATTTCTCATTCATTATTCTACCATTAAATGCAGCCGTACTCTTTTCATATTTCCCTATCTTTCTTGAATTTGTAAATTACAATTGTACAGAAGAATTCCAACTCAATAGAAAACTCCAATTCAACTAATTTAAATGCACCCTAAACTCTTTTTTGAAGCATAATCACTGTACCTTCATATTAGTAAATATGCAATTATATTTAACTGTTATATTATCACTTGTACTAAACCATAAATTGATCAAACTGATGTATACAAAAGAAATGAACCACATTATCTTCTCTCTTTATCTCATACAAATCAAAATTTGGCATCAGGAGCCTTCAATTGGATTGGTATATCTTATAATAGTATTCGTAATCGTTTGACAGTGAGCTTCTATGCTGATCATTGCCATTACGAGTACTTTCACTTATCTCATGCGAAAAAAAAAAAAAAACAATTTTATATAAGAATGACAGCAAGCACACTAAAGCAACACTTAATACACTCTAAAGTAATATGGGTGAATAAAACCAACCCAGACAATTTAAATCCCACCATGAGGCTGCAACCGTATGCTTCAACTAGCCTTCAATGCGGGACTATTCATTAAAGATAAACGTACATTGAACCAGGGGTGGAGCTAGGATTCTCACGTAGAGGGGCAAGCCAAAGGATTATGTGCACTCTCTTAACGGCTGCCAATGGTATGCCTACAAGTGGAGGGTGACATGTTACATCAAAAATTGAAAAGCACCCCCCCCCCCAAAAAAAAAAAGAAGTGTAAATCACTTTTTCAACATAACATGTCACCTACTAGTTGCAGGCACACCGTTGACAATCACTAAGGGGCACTCCAAATCTGAGGGCAACAATTCTCCTATATTTTAAATCATCTCCAATCTCAATGGATAGGTACCACTCCATTAGCAATTAATGCATGACATGTGGCCTTACGAGTGTTTGAACCAATACACATGGTTCAAAGGAGAGTATTATGTTAAATATACAATTAATAAGTACTCGTGTATTTATTAATCTAAATAGATATTCTGTCCTGGACACCAGGTGACTTCACATGGAATAAAATGGGCAGTGGTTGGATGAAATTTACTCCCTTTATTAATGCACCTTTTATCGGACATTGTGTCACATCCTAAACAGAAAATGGAATGGTATCCATTGAGTCAGATTGGAGTTGATGTGAACTCATTTTCTAATAAGATAGGGCAACTGATTTCAATCATGGGCTACTATCACATTAAGAGAGGGGGGGTTGATTCCAACCCGGGGGACAATTGATTCAAGTCAGTATAAAATTTGTTTGGCCAATTGCCCCTGCTCCTATGTGGCTCTGCCACTGCATTGAAGCCATATGAAGTCTTACCATGAATAGTATTCATAACCGTTTAATAGTGAATTTTTATGTCGATCATTACACACACGAGTACTTTCACTTCTCCCATTAAATTCACTTCTCCCATTAAAGAAAAAACCTTTTATATAAGAATGACAGTAAGCACACCCTTAATACACTCTAAAGCAATATGGGTGAGAAACCAATCCAGACAATTTAAATCCCACAATGAGACTGCAACCATATGCTTCAACTGGCCTTCAATGCTGAGTTATTCATTGAAGATAAAAGTAAATTAAACGCATATGAAGTCTAACCATGAACAGATTATATATATCACATTGCACTCTAAAGCAAGCACATTGAATTTAGTAAAGGCTGTGTTTGGCAGCCACCCGTAATGTAATCATTTCATTTGAGTTTCTCAATGTTTTTATAAACACAATGAGATGGTTTGTAATGAACTAATTCAGATTTGTACCGATTTGTGCTTGATAACATTAATCATTTCATTTTATAAAAAAACTAACATTGACTTTATTTTTAGTTGTAATTAACAAATCAGTGTAAATTTGAATGAGTTCATTACAAACCATCACCTCACTGCTACAAATACCTTGAAAAACTCAAATAAAATGATTAGATTCCAGGTGGCTACCAAACAGGCTATAAGCAGTTGTAACTTCCAAACCAACCAACTAAACACCAGCTGACTTTTAGGTATAAATGTATTTATGGCTATTCCATTTTTCTAGATATGGAAAACGTGAGGATGACACTACATATGCATTCATACTATGGCAGGCAGACTCAAAAATGGTGGTCGACTTTGATGGGCTTTACATGGGCCCAGAAAGCAATGATGTTCCAAACTTCCAATGACTTGACCAATAGAGGAGTCAGCAAGAACGAAGAAGACAGCAAAGATAATCGAAGAATCAGGCTGGCCTGATGATATTTTGGGCAATTCCAATTATGAGCTGCATTGGGATACCACTATACAAAATGGGCTGGGGCATGCTTTTCGGCCCTACTTAACTTTCTAGCCTGGTGGGATAACACAGCTGAAAGACCAGCCCTTGTTTATCGTAATTTTGCTTACAAATTAAGTGTGTAGTTTATGAAGCTGACAGCAGTAATTGATGTGGTTAGTGAGTTTTGCTAAGTGCTTTAAGTGAACCTCGTCATGGCCACACCAACATGGGTACATGTCAACTGGATCTACTTGGGCCTTATGCCCAAAAGATAGGCCCATTCATGGATGGACTTGGGCTAAGCCATGATTGGACAAAGCTGATGATGGCTGAGTCGAACCAAGCTCCAACATTTGAAAAGCCAAATAAAGATTCCCTCATAAGTGATTAAGGCTTTCAATTGGACCAAACTGACCTGAAGCCCGACATGTCTCTGAAAAATTGATGGGTTAGGTCAAGCTAACTTTGGGCTGGGGCTGAGTTTGAGCCCAGATTTCAAGCCCAAATGTTTATTTGGGCCAAACACAGATAAACTCACTTTCAGCCCAAACTCATCCTAGCACAGCCCGAAGTAGTAATCAAATACTATGGCCTGGCCTGAAATAGGTATAAATATAGCTTGGCCCGATTGAGCCTGAAATTTCTATAACTTAGCCCAACAAATGTAGAGCATTTTTGGATCCATCATAAGCCCATGTAATTAATTAGACATATTATCAAAGTATTAGGGGTCATTAAGGACCCATTATCAGCCCAAATTTTGAACGAACTTTTAAATTTCAGTGGCCTAAACTCGGCCCGAAATCCATGATTTTAAAACAAGCCAAATTCAGGCTGACTACCTCGGGCCAAGTGCGGGTTCAGGCTGACTTCAGCCTGGCTTAATTGACAGCCCTAAAAGTGATGCAGACATCTGGTTGATGTCCTTAGAACCCACAAACATAATTATACCATGAAATTTTTAACATCCTTTCTCTTAAAGCACAATTTCAAGTACACGATCAAGATACTAATGGTTTGAAGTGGCTGATCACGATAGTTTTATTTGAATTGATGTTATGTACAAACTGATGAATAACCTTGCTAGAATTTAGAAATGTGTATGTTGATGCTATTAAGTTTCTTCTTTTCATTTTCGTCTTTGATATAATAAGGTTATTTTTGTTATTTCGTGTTTATAAATAGTGTATTTTGGTCTATAACTGTTAGAAACCTAACCATAAACCTTACCATGCAAGAACAATTAGTAATTTGCCACTTTGTTACATGATTCATGGGAATGCTTAGTGTTTGCTCGTTTAAACCAAACTATACGAGACGACTAATTACATATTTAAGCTGCACTTAAAAAAAATCCTCCCTACCTGGGCCCTAGACGAGCATTGGAACATGATAAAATTTTCTGCTCCAATGGTCACAGAAACTTAAGTGCATTTGGATTCGTGGAATTGGAATGGACATACAGAATTGAACTATATAGATCTAAAAGAGAAAGGATCTGCTGCTGGGGGGGGGGGGGGGGG
>JAOXJP010097690.1:0-14486 GCA_025762735.1 Platanus orientalis | reverse complement strand
GGTGTGGAGAGGAGCGTTAGATAAGAGGAGTAGATACAATCCTCCCTTGTTTAAAACTTGTAGACTCTTTTAATTTTCATATTTTCTATCTATTTTTGTGGGTTTTCATATGTTTAGAAGGTTGCCTTAATCTTAGTTTAGTGTTTAGAGAGGTTTCCTTGCAAAAATCACGGTTTTCAAAACTTCACAAATCTGTTTTTCACCTTTGATTGGTCAGTCTGATCAGTCATAATTAAATCTTGCAAAAATTTAGCTATTACTTGACTGATCAATCATGATGCCCAAAAACAGATATCTTATGGGAAAACAATTATAACTTTCTCTATAGAGCTTCAAAGTATTCATCATTTGTTGCGTTGAAAAGACTCCTAGAGCTTTTCAATATTATATACCATAAAGTCTAGTTTATATAGAGTTAATGAAAGTTTTCCTAAAAACTTATCCCAAATTTGTTGACTTAGATCATACCAGTCGATATAAACACCTTGTGAGAAAATTGTCATAACATCTTATAAAAAACTCCAAATTGCATATTATTTGATGCATTGAAAAGTCAATTCATAAAGCTTTTCAATAAGATATAAGTTATAGGTTGATTCTCACCGTGTTATTACAGATTTACCTTAAAAACCACTTATCAGCTTTTGATGATTGGGTAACAGTGTCTTTCATGACACATCCAATGATGTGTTAAACAAAGCTTCTTGATGATTTAGCCGATCCCTTTGGTGTTAAAATTAAAGCTATTGTGCTGGGCATAAATCTCAGTATCAAGCTGGGAGCTACCTAGGTGTATTTGGAATGTGTTTTGAAAGTGATTCCCTTATGCCAATCTCAGTTCACAATGGTCCTGTGAAGCTTTTTCCCATGGCGTGTTGAGCATCTTTTTTTGAACTGTACAAGCCTTTCCCGTGTTAAAAAAGAGGGAATCTATGATGCTCATATTCTTCCTTGCCTGGTAGGCGTTATTGTCTTAGGGGTTCCAACCCATCTGGTTAATGGTATTTTCTCATAAAATAAAAGAAAGAAAGAAGATCCTCTGGGAACTTAACATCTGCAAAATACTAGCCACAGTACATACACCATGTTGTGATCAACGTGCCAAGCTCTTGGCCCCATGGGAAGCTAATATCAACCCAAACGTTGTCACATCTCTAGATCTCCACAGTTCTTTAGAAGAGAACTGTATATACCATATCATATCAAATAGATCTGTATATACCATCTTAAGTGACTTTGATTTAACTCCCTAAAAAGATGCTAAAAAGGGTGCTTATCACTTGAGGGAGTAAATAGAATTTTGGTGGCTTTGGGATGCTTATGCCACCACAGTACATGGCATTCTCTTGTCTGGAGAATTAACTTACAGATTCAAAGCTTTTTTCCCCTTTTCATTTTAGCATTTATGTTACAAATATACATACTGCACATATTTGATGAACACATTATAAATGTGTTACTTGAAAGATAAAGGCCTTGTTGTTTGATGTAATCTTATTCCTGGGAGTATTATTTCACATGCTCATACACGTGTGTGTGTGTGTTTGTGTGTTGAGTGTACGCACATGTATCTTTGCCTTTCAAAAAATACGTATGCGCTGAGCTAGATTACCCGAGATTAAATGCTTTTGACAATCTTCACTGTATACTCGGCTCAATTTTTTCCATGTGACCCCATTGAATTTTACTGACTGCCAAGTAGAATGTGATGTAATGTTTTGGTTGATCAAAAGGTGATCTTTTATGAGTCACATCCTAATCAACTAGGCATGCAAGTTCATCTAAAGTACTTTCCCAGATAAAAAGCCATTTGCTCACATACATTTTTGTGTATATGTTTATATGGTGGGTATATGTATTATCAAAAGGTATACAGTATAGATTAAAACTTCACTTAATTGTCACATATACATAAAATTTATGTAAATATTATTAATTGTTCTAATTACTAATCTATCATTAAAACATCCAAAAAATAACTAATAATTAGCAGATATTTTATGGTGGTCCCTTTCAAAGGACTCCAACATGAGATCTCTATCATAACAGTGTCTTATACATCAGGGCTGCCTGCATCTTTTTCAATTCTGTATCATAATGGGTCGCAAGAGATTTCTAGAAAATTATGCTCCACACACTAATACATAGAATGTTCCATTCGCAGGGTATATTGTTTGACATTTTTTATGGGAAAAAGATCTCCTATACCGAACTTTCTTTGTCCTCCCATGTCTCCACACCACAGGCTGACATGTCATAGTTTTTTGAATTTGATGCCTCTTTTAAATAGGGAGTAAATGTTGAGTTGAACATTTCCTTTTAATGGTTTTAACCCTATAAACCCCATTTTTATGGGTACCTATCTTTTTCATTAAACTGTTTTTACAGTTTCAACCTCATACATTTCACCCTTTGTGTGAGGGCACCGGGGGACAGACAAATAGTGGGTGTAGCAGATCCTTTCCCTTTTTCAAGACATTCATTAGTTTGCATCAAACTTTCCCCTTTATTTCCTACCCCGGATTTTGTGTGCACAAAAATGTGCACAGTGTGTGTGCATGGACCAGGGAGCAGGCACAACGGTGCCAAAAAGCGATTGGCCCACCCCAAAAAAGTGTAAATCACTTTTCGGTACTGATGCATCAGCCCCCTGGTCCATGCGCACAAAATCTGGACAGGACTCTTTATTTCCCAATCCTTAAAAAGCTTATTCATGTCTTGTACTTATCATCAATATCAACGTGTGCTATCTACGCTAGATTAAAAACTTGACGGAGAATAAAAATAGCCAGACCATGGGACAAATAATGGAGCCGTAACCTCGGTAACACGCAACTCATCCATGATTGTCTTCGGTTTCTTGCATTTTGCTTTTGCTTTTGCTTTATCTAGCCAATCCTCATGTTGAGAAGCGAGCTGTACATTATAGACAAATCATAAACGGAACATAGAATCTGCTTGATTATGTAATTCATATAATGATTGCTAAAAAACAAGGCCGACCGTGTTATCATATTTTGTTGGGCTGCAAATGCTTTTTGTTCTTCTCCTTCAATGTAACAAGCAGATTCTTTAATGAATATCGATCAAATTTTATTAAAAGAAATAAGAAAAATACAAGACATTCACAACTGTATGAGAATACAAGCCAGACAAGCAGTTTCTTTTTCCCCTCAACTTCTTTTTCTTCGACTCCTTGATCCAATTTGTTAACATCTTTACCATTTTCTGACCTGTCACTATCTGAACTTTGTGACAGTTGACATCTGAGCTACTTTGATCAATATCCTGACAGATGGCACATATCAGAGTAGATATTCTATCAAAGGTATTGGTATTACTTGAGTGATAAAATACTTCAGACTAAATCTTATTGTTTATAAAAATAAAAAATAAAAAAAAGGGTTTTCAATCTTTCACAGTCTGCATTTCTATTTCTCTGAAGCTCAGACGCCTTCACTGCATGAAAAAGATGAGTAAGAAGAAGAAGATCCTCTTATCAAACCATAAGGCATTAAATTCAACATAATTCTGTTTCAGCCAATGAAATGAAAAGTATAACCTGTAATAGTGGTTAAGGAGTATGACCAGAAAATGAAGGCAAAAAGGAATCATTAGATCATGTTTTGTAGAATTTGGTTTCAAAGCCATTAGGCTCTGCAATGGCCCTAGAGAAATGATTGTCACCCACCTTCTCCTTCAGCTGCATAAAGCCATTATTAAGTTTCTCGAACTCCTTTTCTTCAGTACATATTATTTTATTGAGCTCCTCCAAGCTATCAAGGTCATCCTCTCTTGGCTGCGGTGCAGCTTTCAGAAAACCAACTAGTCTCTATATAACATTGAGCATTCAAACTGTCTATCCGCTTCAAAACGAAAATTTTAACTGCCTCAGGCCCTCAAGATCCCAGTACGCAATGTTGGTGGAAACACCCAGTTGTATCAGCGATCCTTCGGTGTAAATTGATTAGCTGATCAACTAGCTTAGCAACCTCCTTCTCAGCATTTGCAATAGTCTCTCCAGAAACACAGGTAGCTCGGATAGATGTCCCTGCCATACCATTACGGGGCTTGCTTCCCAACCATTCATTGTACCAGATTTCTCAGAAGATGCACCATCAATTGTCACCACAAAAGTCCTTGTTTCCACCATATGCAATCCTTGCTGCCTAACAATTTCTTTTATGAATAACGATCAACCTATATTAATAACAATAATACAAGCAATCAGCAAAGCACACCAGCAAGGATACAAAGAACACAACATAAGAAGAAGAGCCACAGGAGGTAAAAGAACAGAGACAACACCCGAAAGAAGACAACTATCCCATTTAGCAGTCCGGCATGTTTTCCCCTTCATAAATCTCCTCCTTGAATGCACTCCACTTGGCCAGCCTGTTGACAAGATAGTTTTGGGCTCTAGGCACGTGCTGCAGAGTAGTATTAAGGCCTCCAACAAGATTCCTAGCTTCATAAAAACAATGGAACACTCTCCAAGACCGCATCCCCTTGCCAAGGCTCCAATTAATCACTGTCTTTGAGTCCCCTTCAATAATGCAATCTCTAAGGCCTCTCTTCTTTAACATACACAGCCCTTCAAGAAGACCCATCAATTCAGCTTGAATGGCATCCCCTTTCCCAATAGGCCCCCCTTTGGCCCATTTGACGACACTTTAGGCATCTCACATAATACAACCATAACTGGCAGGCCAGGATTACCAAACAATGCGCCAGCAAAATTGATCTTCCAAACGAATTGCTAAGACCTGTTTGGATGCATAGGTCATCTTTCTTTCTTCTTCGTTTTTTCTTTTTTTAAATATATCATTCCATCTGAAATAAATTAATTACGAATGATCTCATTTTAAATGGTCTCATTTAATTTTCATTGCGTGTTTGATGTTTCCTATCATAAATAAACTTATTTCAAATTGAGTCATGCAAGACTCGACACAAGTCTTAATGACTTAAATACATAATGACTTGTTGTATTCAAAAGTGTAAAAATAAACCAAAATATAGAGAGCTTGAGATTCCCCAACAAAAAATTGGTGTGCGTGATGGGTTGGAGGTTAAATTGGTAATTAGGGTCTTCAAGAACTTAAGGAAGTGTGTGGATTGTCATGTGTTCAAGGGTTTGCCAAAGGTATTGAAGAACTTTGTGGTGAGAGATGAAAATAGGTTTCACAGTTTTGAAGATGGGAGTGCTCTCGTGATGATTATTGGTGACACTGTTTCAAAATGGAGCAATGTGCTTTAACTTCCATGGGCAAAGCCTTTAAAGCAAATGATTGTTGTGTTGAGGTCAATGACCATGGGGACTTGAGAATTCATGTTGTTAATAATCTTTTATTTATTATTATTATTATTTTTTTTTTTTTTTTTGGGGGGGGGGAGGGGGAATTTGATTTAATTTGGATGCAACCCCCCTCCTCCTTTTATGGTGGAACTCCAGAGTCCAGACACTGTTGGCAAAACTGCATAATCTTACACTAAACTTCATTGAAGCATGGCAAATCACCTCAAGTCTTGTTTTAGATGAGCCAAAATTGAAGCCAAAAGGGCAATAAACACATATTGGCAAGCCAATAATCATTCTATATCAGTAGCAGGAGGTTAAAACAAATGCACCATCTCCACACAATCATTGATTTTCTTCCTTCGTCTTTGATATGTCCACCTCTTTTGAGAAGGCAATTCATATGACAAAGTGTAGGTGTGTTGAGAGTTGGTGCTCCTACATTCTTCCACAGCTGCATCACACACACACACACACAGGGAGAGAGAGAGAAAAAGAGAGAACCAGACCCTAGTGTACAGGGCTCCAAGCTCCAAATCCCTTTTTTTGTCTATTTTAAGAAAAAGGATCAAATCAGAACCCCTGAAGAACTAAGATCAACCACACGCCTAGAGTACATCAGCTTTAAATTTGGCAAGTTTCACACTAAATAATTGACATGAAACCTTCCCAAAAGTCAGATTGTTTACTAAAACACATTTGACATAACTGGCAGTCATATGCTACATGTAAAAATTTGTTGGAATCACATAGCCAATCCAAATAGATTTCAGACAACTGTCTGGACTAGGGATGGTTAAAAGAAAACTGAGGGGAAAGCACATATCAAGCCTAGACAGGGTGGCAAAGAGTAGTAGTAAACATATAACTGTCAGGAAATGCAAGCAATAAATAATAAACTGTCTGAAGTCACTCTGAACTACATCTCAAATGACTAAAATGCCTTCCACGATCCTGGTTATTCCAACCAAGCCCCTCACCGCATTAAACAAGGGGGTTAGGTTATTTGATATCTTAGTCCTTGTTTAGATACAAGCCAAATCATGCTATGCAAAGAAGGCATACTCAACATGTGTTGTAACTGTTTGTGCTCAACACCCAAAACACGTATGGCAGTAGTGTGCCAAGCATAAGATTATGGGGGTGTACCCCCCCACCCCCTTTTTCATAATTTGTCACTGAAAATGCAGGAAACAAGTTGTGATGTACCACAACATGACCTTTTATGCCACAAAACAACCCCTTAAGCATGAGTTATGCCTTGGAACAGCTCCTGAGAACATTTCCAAAAGAATTTGGCATATGCCAGGTGCACTCTAGGCACGTATCCATACATACCTTAATAATGTACCAGCCTACCAAAATAATTGTGTAACACCTCCACCTAAAATGACCATTTTGCCCTTGGACTAAAGTATAAAACACATTCTTTCTTATTTCTCACTTTTCATTTATCTCCACCCTATTTCCCTCTCCCTCTCACTCTATAACCAACCTCTTCTCTACACTTTCCACTCCCTTTACCATCTTCCTACTGTCATTCTACACTTCCACTTCCTCTCAACTCCCTTCACCTTTCTTCTTCCCATTTTGCCGACCAGTGAAATCGCCCATCTCAAAAACCTGTTTTCTTTCCCTTTCTTTAGGGTTTTCTTCCACTACCCCTTTTCCTCCCTTAAAATCCTTTTGATTTCTCCCCCTCTTCTCATCAGTTTCTGATCCAGAAACCACTTTTGTATTAGGTAACTTCCATTAAAGAACATTGCAGACTTGATTTCCTGATAATTTGACATATCTAAACATGTCAAAATCTTATGAAACTTCGTATGGTGATACATTATAGATTCATCTAACACCCAACAATTTTTTTGAAGAACAGTCTTGCAAAAAGGAACCTATCGGCTGGAATTTTCAAGGACAGCAAAGAGGTCAAATTGCTCCCTTCTAAAGTATGGTTTTTCATTGGGTTTTCTTCTAATTTCTATTATTCTTTCAATTCCAAAACTCCATTATGGTCCTTTTTGTAAAACTTTGTTACTAGACATTTTTATTGATTATCTTTTAATGTCTTTTATTCTTAGGTTTCCTGGGTTATTAAACCACTGAAATCGCCCCTACTATACTAGTCTGTTTCTTAATTTTTCTTTAGGGTTTTTATCCCCTATGAATCCCCTTTCTAATCCCTGAAGTTTGTTTAAATTCCCTCTTGATTTCGTATGGTTCTTGATTCCTTCTTCATACATTGTTTTTTGGTTTTCATGATTCAAGTTTCTACAGCCAAAGTAATTTTATATTTTGATATACTAAATCTTATTGGATTGAGCTGAAATTTGGTGCATAGACTCAGAATAGATCTAAGTTATCGCCTATAAAGCAGCAAATTTTTCCGACGCATTTACAGTAGGGCTGTCAATTGGGGCCAGCTGGCTCAAAAAACTTCAGGCTGGCTAAGTTGAACTCTAGGTTAGGTTGGGCTTGGGTCTAAGCCTTTTTAGCCCGAAGCCGGCCCGACCCGAAGTTTGCATATAATAAAGGGCCCAAAGACAGCCTGAAATGAGTAAGCCCAATTTTCTTAATTTGAGTGGCCATGGCCAAAAGCCTATCTTGAAGTATATAAATTCTAAATGATTTATTTCATAAATTTAATTTTTAAAGTCCACGGGTCTCAACTAAATTTAATTTTAAAGCCTATGTGCCCCAATTTAATCTAAAATTTCTATGGGGTTGTTAACTTCTAGCCAACCTGAACTCAGCTTGAAGCAAAGCCCAATTTATTAAATCGGGCCAAGCTTGGGCCCATACATTTTATTTTGGGCTAAGCTCTGGCCAACCCAGCCCGGTCCGTCCTGACTGACACCCCTAATTTATAAGGGCATTTTGGTCATTTTACACCTATAACCAAATTTTCTAAAATTGAAATGTGTTCTTTTCTTCTTTTATACACTTGTTTCTAGTTCTATTAGGTCCACATTAACAAGATCTCACTGCTCCTTCAAGGCAAACCCTACATCATTTGGTATCAGAGCCAAGTTATTCTTCAACTTGATTGTTGTTGTCTATGGTTGTTAATATTTCCCCATAAGGTTCCTATTAAGTTTTGGGATCCCTAAAAGAGTTGAGATGGTTCTTAAGAGTGAAGATTGAGTTCGTTTTCCGTTTTAAGAAAACAACTAAAGCTCTTTTTAGTGACAAGATTTCTGAAAACATTATTTCTACATATTTAGTTAAGGAGCTCTTACAAAATCCAAATGATCAAAGATTTTGAGAATATGTCGAGGACCATGTCATTGATATCCAATTTAACCAAGCAAAATACTTCTATGGTGTTGAATGCCTATTGTTTGATTGCCCCTTATCAAATAATCTAGTGATTTTAAGCAAGCAATGGATTAAAGAGAGGAAGGTTACTTTTAATGAGGAAGGCTCATCTGTTGTGAATCTATAACCATAATGTATAATATCACCTCCGAGTCAAGCCTACTAACATGGAGACGTTAGTTTTAATTGGAAGTATTCAAGACTCCACAAATAAGAAGACAGAAAAGAGCCCTAATGATGTTGATTTAGAGCCCAAGATAAATACAAGGAGCCTCAAGTGACATTGCTGCCCCAGTTCTTGACAAGCCAGAAGTTGAAGACCAGATCCAATCTTATGTAGAACGACAACCTATTGTGGTAATCACACAACTTCATGACCGTGTGACAATTTCAAAGAAGGTACTTAAGGAAAGTTATTCTGAGGTTTTTCCCCTACCAAGCGCTTATCAAAAGAAAGGTCTACATCTAGGTATGCCTTATGGAGGATATAGCCTATGGTTCCATAGCTCGAGATTCCCAGTCTTGTTGATCCTTTCTTGTTTCAAAACTTGAGGATGAGTTTTTTCGAACAAAGGGAGTTTGATGCGGATATTAAAAACCAAGTGGGGCCCACACAATGCTTAACTCGTGGAGTATTATAGCACACTTTAGTGTTTTATTTTATGTTATTTTAGGACTTAATTTTCATTATTCCATGTTTTTAGCTTATTAAATTATATTTTAATTAGAATAGGACATAGTGGTCTTTCATTTTATTGTTTTAGGGTGTTTTGGAATTGTGGTCCTTATATTAGGTTTTTTTAGAAGGAGTATTACGTTTAGTTGAGTGTTTTGTTTTTAGGAGGGAGGTCTGACATGTTGAGTATTTAGAAAGAGTTGTTGGTTATTTAAAGAGATTGTTCTCATGTATTTGAAATCAATGAATAACAAAAAAGAATTAGAAGTCTTCTCCCTCACAATTGGAGGTGTTCTTTCAAAACCAGCGATTGTTTTTTCCCTTGGAGAGATTCCTTGGGTTTTTTTCTCAACCTTGGTGAGAAGCCAAGACACTTGTTTATGTGGTGAGATTCTCTACATTAACAGGTAAGTTTTCTCTTCTTCCTCTTCTTTTCTCTTCAGTTCTTGATATTTCCTGGACCTTACCGATTTCTTCAAGAAACCTTGGAGTTGCTATGAGTTTCTTGTTGTAACTATAAACCAAGCATTGACCCTGCAAGAAATCAACTATGTATAGTTTATAGGCTTAAATCAGACCCTGCAGCAGTTTTATATTTAATTTCTGATCTTCAAGCCTTCCAACTAAAAACCCAAGTTTACTTAGCCTTTCAGCGGTCTCTAAACAAATCCCAGGTCTGTTACAGTTTTCAGACTTTAACCTCAGGTCTTTCTTGGGTTTTGGGTGTGCCTACGATCCTTGCTTTAATTGTAACCCCTCTGCCCTAAAAAAACCAGCCCTAACCCTCATTCCATTCCTTAAACCTTGCTGCAAAACCTTGTCCCACAAGTCCATACATCTGCAGACACTTTTATATCCCTTCTTTTTGCTGCAGGCCTCTTCCCCATCAGCCACTAACTTGCAACACCCTGAACATTGACCCATATCAGTCCCTGTTAAAAGGCCCAATCTATAAACACCTGTGGCCTGCTATATTGGGTATATTTTCCTTTCATTAATCTGCCCTAACCTGAGTTTTAACATTTGCAATTCTTTACCATGAGAGATCCTAACCTTAATCCTTATTGCTGCCAAAATTTTATTCCCATTGCTCTACCCCATGGTGAACCATAATCTGAATCAAGAATCCCTTCTTTATTAAACCCAGATCTGTATGGCCTGATAGAACTAAAAACAAGTTTATAATAGAAGGAAAGATCACATAAACTCAATTCTGGAGCTTTGTGGTCAGAGATGTAAACTGACCAAAATACCGTTGTACAGATGTCAAAATCTACTACAACTTTACAGAGTAATAATTAGGTCCAAGCATCCTCTAGACCAAATTTTAAGGATTTCTGCTCACTCTAGGCATATAAACTTATAAAAAGAACAGGCAGCAGTATACTTGAATCAAGAAACCCAAAAAACAATATATGAAGAATGAATCAAGTGCTATACGAAATCAAAGGGGAATTTAAAGAAACTTTAGGGATTAAAAGGGATAAAAACCCTAAAGAAAAATTAAAGAAACAGACTAGTATAGCAGGGGCGATTTCAGTGGTTTAATAACCCAGAAAAACCTAAGAATAGAAGATAAAATTAATAATAAAAAAAGATGCCTAATAACTGCGTTTCATAGACAATACCTTAATGGAGTTTCTCTTGACTGTCCCTAAAAATTCCAGCCAATGGGTTCCTTTCTGCAAGACCGTTCTTCAAAAAAAATCTTTTGCAGCTTTGTTGCTTGGATCCTCCACGAACCACCACAGCTTAGAATAATAATCTTTAACAGAGATAAGGATTAGAAAAGAAAGATAAGAGGAAGGATCAAGGGGAAGAAGTAATAGAATAACAGACATAGGGAAAGAAGAAGGTAGAAAAGAAAAGATGATGAGGTCGATCAAAAAGAAGCTAGTAGAGAGAGAAAAGTGGGTAACAGTACCACTCGTGGGCTTTTCTAAACTCAATATCTTTATTCAAATATTCAATAAATAGAATATATGTCATGGACCTCTTAAATAGACTCCAAAATACCTAAACCTTAGCAACATTCTAAAATTAGATACTCCTAAATCCTAGACCCTTTCTAACTTGGATTTTCCTAAAAACTAAGACTTCTAAAACTTGGAGCGAGCATAGGCCCAGGCCAGCCTGAACTCAGCCCGAGACCTAAAATTTTTTTAGGGCCAGGCTTGAGCTTACCTCTGTCCAACCCTAGGCCCAAAATTATATATATGTATGAGTCAAATATTTTTTTTATCATAACAAGAATAAGATGAAAAATAAAATTCAAAAAGTCAGAGAAAATGGGCAATTGGGTTTTAAAATTTGGATCTGAAGTAGTAAGATTGAGTTTCAAAAACTGAGTCAAGCTTGCCTTCATCTTAACAAGCCGGGTCTAAGCTCAGCACTTCAGCCTAAGCCTAAACAAGGAAAAGTTCTACTCATTGACACTCCGAACATAACCTATGTCTACTCCACATTTTTTAGTCCAATAATGATTTTCTTGAGAATAATAAGAATTTCTTCTTTTTTATGATAGAAGATTCATTAAGAGAAGAAAAATAAGAACCTCTTAATCTAAATATACACATGAAATAGAAAACCCATGGAAAAACAAGTGGCTCCATGAATAATCCATGGATTTTTCTCTTTTTAATCAAGCAATAGAATGTTCAAGGTACCTTATAGTCAGAAATCAAGAGATTCACTTATTAAACATGATCTACAAGGATAATTTTTTTTATAATCATTTGTGACTTTTGACAGGGAAGGGGGAGAGCTTTTTACATCAAAAGAAGCAAAATAAATACAATTACAATGCATTATGTTTACATATACACCACTCCATGCCATGACCAATGATTTAAATTAAACCCATGCAACAACTATAAGATATGATTGCATAAATGATAAAACCAACAAATTCAAGAACACACAACAATCAACTTCAGAAATGAATAATCTCCCATCTAAAATATTTTTTTAAGGGATTGTATGTCTATCAAAAAAATTGAATTTCTAACCCCTCGTACTTAGAACCAAGATTAGGTAATTTATCCCTACTGACTTGACAAAGGTAACTCCTTATAAAGAGCCCACGTACAAGATATTGAATGTCACAACACATTTCCACAAGGCTGTTGAACTTCACATATATATATGATAAATGTTGTCTAGGATCTTGTATGTCCTACACACAAAGGCTAAGTGTATAGGGTTAAAACTGTAAAAAATAGTTTTCAAATGAAAAATAAGTACCCATTAGATTAATATTTTATTATTTATTATGCTTTTATAAAACAAGTAAACTTATATAGCTTGGTTAGAGTATTTGCTTAATAAGTGAAAGGTTTTGAGTTTGATTCTTGCAAACAACTTTTCCCAAATTGATGGGCCGACCTGAGCCCGACCCGATAAAATTACTAGGATCGGGCTTGGGCCTTAATATTTAAAAAATTCTAAGCTCAGGCCCAGTCTGAACCCGAAGTGTAATGTAGTGGGCCTAGGCCCTAGCCACCCCGGCCCATGCCCACCCATATCTAAAACCCATTAACATAAGGGTTGTCGACCAACATGTATGGACCCCACTATATCAAATTTGAAGACCACAATAAGACAAAAACACAAGTTGTCGACTTGGCCGACCAGTTCTCTTTTATGTCCATGCTTTGGGCTTGGGTTTGGGCTTCCAAAGAGGATATTTTGTATCCAACCACTTTCTTGAAGTATATTAATTTGTGTATTTCTTAACACCTTAAGGTTTTGGGAGAGTTGGTTAATTTACTGTCAACATGGTATTAGAACAGGTTTGGTCGTGAGTTCGAATCCCGATGAAAGTATTTTTCCGGATATAATGTTGTACGCGTGTGTACACGTTGTGTGGACCCGTGCCTAACTCCCCAAGTGTGTTCCAAGGAAAGAACAGTATTCCTCCTAAGGGGGGTGTTGAAGTATATTAAATTGTGTATCTGCTAACAGCTTAAGGTTTTAAGAGAGTTGATTAATTTAATGTCAACACACTTGACTGTTGTTGCATTACTCAACTATTTGGGCTACTAGGCCTCCCACATTTTTCCTTAAGTGTGTGCTAGAATCCTATGGTATGGATCATAGTGTCCAAATTTTTCCAATATTTTATTTACATAGTATGACTAATTTCATAGAAGTCCACAAGAAGTTTTTAGGATTTTAATTTCTAAGATAACATCTGTCTTCCCTAAATCCTTCATATCAATTTTAGATGAGAGAAATTCCATGGTCAATTTAACTATTTCTAAACTTGTCCCAAAAATTAACAAATCGTCTATATAAAGACAAATGATTACCCCAGACTCTCCAGAGAATTTACCATATACACATCTATCCATTTTGTCTGTAAGTAGTCTACAAAATCAAATTTGTAGGCCCTAAAAGTAGCTAATCAACGACACTCTTTTAAATGAGTTCTAAATGAGTTCTCAGAAGTCTGAAGTTTTAGAAAAGTCTTAGTTAAAAAGTCATAGAATTTTAGGAAGTCTTAAGTTGCAAGTTTAGAGTATTTATGAGTTTCTATTTTTTGGTTGATTTCAATTTTTTTTGTACTTGTAACCCCATTTAAATGCCTCCATACGTGATGTGGACAACATTTTACGACTTACGTACGTGCCCCCACATAAGAGGACTAGATCTAAGTGTACATGTTATGTGGAGTTATTTAGAATCTTATAGGGAAGTAACATTTATTTTATGTGTCCATATAATAAGGCCAATAATACCAAAAAAATTTGTTGGGTTTTTTTTTTGAGTAATCCCATTTTTTATGTTTAGCCAACTTTTTCAAAGGTCAAAGCTTGCCCTTTTGGCTTGATTTTGGTGTCACTTGATAAGTTATTTAGTTACCTTTCTAATGAGATCAAGATTATGCAAATCCAAGGAGTTGTGAAAGTTATGACCAAATTACTAAGGGGATTACTAAGGGGGTATCAGTAAAAACGGGAATGGTATTTTTTTAGAAAGTCTTAAGTTTTAATAGTTTAGACTTTGAAGAAATTTTAAGTGACGCGCCTCATTCCCTGGATGTGGCGAAAAATTGGCGATGGGCACCTCATCCCCCGAATATAGTGAAAAATTGGCAAGGGGCATTGCATCGGCACCCGAATGCAATGAAAAATATGCAAGGGTTCCCACACCATGGACGAGTGTGGGTAAAGAAGTTAGTCCAAGAGAGTA
>JAOXJP010097679.1:0-14486 GCA_025762735.1 Platanus orientalis | reverse complement strand
ATTCGAGGGAAGCATAAGAGACCCATGATTGTCTATCTAAGTTCATAAATCTCTATTTTTAGAAACAAGAAATGAGAGAGGAAGCCTAAGCCATAACTCATCTCAATCTTATATTAGTTGCAATAAATTTTTTGAACTTATCTTAGACTCTGAAGTTGAAATTCAATAAAGAGAGCAGTATACTTTTATAATTTAATTTAATTTTACCTCAAGAGTTTTTCCCAAATGGTGGAAGTCTAAAGGTTGAAGGATAAAAGGTGCAATGTGCTCTCAAATCTGGCACCAATACCCCGTTTCCAAGATCACCATACTTCAACCTGTGGAACAAGTCCATTGTTAAGGTAAATGACAATGAACACCCCCATCCTGCTGAAAGATAGAGGACACCGTGTTTATTTTCAAGATCACCCACTTTGACCTTATGAAACATGTCTACTATCAAGGCAAGGCAACAATATGAAGCACCATCCTGCTAAAAGACAAACAGCAGTATTAGCGAATCTTTTCTCTAAATGATAAATGATGAAGGTTGAAGGATGTTCCACATTCTCTAAAATTTGGTACCAATACCCCATTTCTAGGATTATCATACTTTAACTTGTGGAACATGTCCACTGTTGAGATAAGTAACAATGAATACTCTCATCCTATTGGAAGATAAAGGACCCACTTTGACCTTATGGAACATGTCAACTATCAAGGCAAGGTGACGATGTGAAATACCATTCCATTAGAAGACAGACAACAGTATCAGCGAATCTTCTCTCTAAAGGTTTTGGTTGAAGGATTTCCTACAAAGAGACACACAAGAGAAAAAAGCAATACACAACAACTCTTACTTGAAATAAGAAATTACCTTCTTGTAAGCCACCATGATTCCAATAAAGAAAGACAAATCCTCTCTAAGTGTCAAGATACAAGAGTGTGGCTCAATTGCTAATACATGTTTCGAGGAAACAGCCCTTGTTAAATAGTGGATGAAGAAGAAATTTTCATGCATTTTAAAAATAATAATAATAATAATAATAAATAGAACATAGAAAGCTTGATATCCTGATCCATATAGATGAGAATGAGATGGATGGAGCGAAAGTTGCTTTAGAGTCGATTGGGGAGAACAAAAGGTGCTCTCGAGAAGAAACCAAAAAAAAGGGACCTATATGACATTAAAACATGAACGTTATTAGAGAGTTGGAACCCCAAAGAAACCACGTGGTAAGTGAATAGACCTCCTTAGGTTAGGAAGCAATTTGGAATTCAGTAATAATGTTATGAATAGTGGCATGAGACGTCTCTCAAGCTTAAACCTCCACTGATAATAGCAGAAGCGGACTTAACTAGGCTTGTCTAATGGCTAATAGGTCTTCTAGAATTTTCCCTTTTGTGATTTAAGTTACAAGTGTTCGTAAATGTCGTGAACAGAAAATTTATGGGTGGACATGTTCATCAGCAGGTTTGTGCCCTGTGACGTTCTTCAACTTCAATTTTTATTGATTTATCCGCATGTTCCCTTTGGTGCTCCATGGGATTCCCATTCTTCTCAAAATCACCATGGGATTTGCAAGTTAAAAAAAGAAAAAATGGAATGACATTCAATAAGACCAGTTTGCTATCCACCTTCAATAGAGAGAATATGGATACAAAGAGCTCATGTTTAATGCAACCCCCATGAGTTGAGGAGACGTTGACACTCGTATAAAAGTATACCATGGCTATAGTTTGAATAGAGCCAAAATTCACCGGGTTATCTTTGTAGCCTATCCAACGACCTTGAGGAGAAAGATAGTCCCACCAATACTCGAAATCTTTTTCAGGAATCGCTTTTGGATAGTGATGATGGAGTATGTGGACCCGAGATGGCTGAGCCGATTAACCGAGCAAATCGAGCGAACCCCACCGGTCCACCTGGTTTGTTTAGTGACCCAACAAGGCTACCAACCCACCCGACAAAGAAAATCTGTCGTCCGAGCAAGCATCAAAGATGAATGATATCTACCGACCCAACAGAGAAAATTTGTCGTCTGACCCGGTAGAAACATAGGGTACCGACCAACCCCACTATCATCCAGATACTCATGGGCAAAAAATGACTAAGGGATGACCGTTCATGGCCCCCGAGGCGATAGATGCATGACTATACCCGAGTGGACCGCAAGTAAGATAAAAGCGGTTACAGGATGCAAGGTACGACAGAACAACTAACAATCCCACACCGACACGTAGACAACTCCTCCACTTTCTCGTAACCAACTTGAAGAATATTCGAGAGAGGGCCAGAAGGGATGATAAAGGGAGGGGGGACCCAAAAAAATGAAGGTAAGACAATCAATCCCAAAAAAAGAGCGAAAAGGCTTCTTTCAGTTTTTCCCCGACTCTAACTTGGGCGTCGGAGAGGTGTTGGCTGGCGCCACACCGCCGTCATCTTTCTGCGAGTGTGTAGGTACAACCCGGATTCCAAATTGAGGAACACCATTAGACCGTCTAAGTGATTTTCTTCTGGGCATCATTAATTGGAGCCGTCTATGGGAACAAAAGGAAGTTCCAGCAAGATAAAGGTCTTATGGTAGAAACTCAATCCGGAAGAATGGAAGCTCGTCGGAATGCATCATCCACAAACGGTCCGGGAATGGGAGACGTGGAGGCAGCCCAAATCATAAGCCTAAAACAAAAGCTGCAAGATCTTCACTGCAGCATGGAAAGAATGGCACGGAAAAATCAGGAGCTGAATCATAAGCTTATGGAGCGGATGGACCATATACACTTCGATGATAGGAGGAAACAGGAGGATACATGTCCCAGACCAGAAGCGGAAGGACCTAGAAGGGGGAGGGACGACGATAGCCAAGGTCTAGGGGCTTCGCTGTCACGGCCTACCAGTGCCACAGGCGTGGGAACTACAGTCGAACAAGACAGCTGTATTCAGAGGATGCAAGATCAACTGAACACGGTAATGGAAGCTATCCAGGGCAAGGCTCCATCTACAGTGGAAGCGTTGGTGCAGAGGACAGATCATCCCTTCTCCACAACGATCATGTCGCACCCTCTCCCTAAGAAGTTTGGTATTCTCCTGATGAAATCTTTTGATGGAAGCAAGGATCCATTTGATCACTTGGAAACTTACAAGACTTTGATGCTACTGCACGACTATTCAGATAGGGTCATGTGCAGGGCATTCCCGGCAACCCTGAAAGGTTCGACACGAAAATGGTTCAACAGCCTTCAACCCAACAGTATGAATTCATTTTCCGAATTGAGCCAGTCGTTTGCCAGTCATTTCATTAGAGGGGGCGTTATCGTCGGCCGGCCACCTATCTACTTAACGTCAAACAGGCAAAGGGGGAATCGCTAAGAGACTACGTCTCTCGTTTTAATCAAGAGGTGATGCAAGTAGATGATGCTGATGAAAAGGTCATGCTCACCGCCTTCATGGGTGGGCTGTTGCCCACTAAATTCCTATTTTCTCTTTCGAAGTCCCCTCCGAGCAGTATGGCGGAGCTGATGCTGAGGGCCCAAAAACATATGAACGCTGAAGATGCGATGGCAGCTTGATGGGATCAAGGAAACGAGTTCAGAGAGCAATCAAAGAGAAAAAGGGATGAGCGACTAAAAGTGACCGAAACTGAAGAAAGGATGAGAGACAATCCCAACCGGGTGGTACAACCCAAAGAAGCACGCCTACTACCTCGTAGGTCACAAGCTTATACCCCGCTTAATTCCCCGTTAGAGCAAGTGTTCATGCATGTACGGGATGACCCCACTTTAAAGTGGCCTGAGAAGCTCAAGACCCCCCAGAGAAGAGATCCCAGAAAAAGTATTGTCGGTTTCATTGTGACCATGGCCACAATATAGAGGATTGCATCGACCTAAGAGACCAGGTAGAAGTGCTTATTGGACAAGGAAGACTAAGGCATTTTATAGCGGGTCACCCGCGAACACCTCTGGACAGAATGGAAGAACCTCCAAAACGAAAGGATACTAGCCCCGAGCCTCTACCCAAGATAAAGGTGATCACAGGTGGCTCAACGGGAGGTGGCAAATTGTCATCGGCCAAGAAGGCGTACGCTCATGCAGTAAAAGCTTCTAATGGGGAAGTCTACTCTACAGAACAGCCAAGAAAATCCCCCCAGGTCAGGCAAAAAAAATCACATTCACCGAAAATGAGGTTGGAGGGGTACAACACCCTCATGATGATGCCTTGATGGTCACTCTGGTTATAGCCAACTACCAAACCCGAAGGATACTGATAGATAATGGTAGCTCAACCAATATCTTGTATTTATCCGTATTCGAGCAAATGGGAATCGGAAAGGAGAAACTCCGGGAGGCCACAGCACCATTGGTCAGCTTCACGGGAGATAAACTGTATCCACTGGAGATCATTACACTACCTGTGACAGCCAGAACTCACCCCCGCCAAGTGACCAAAGCAATCGATTTCTTAATTGTGGATTGCCCCTCGGCCTACAATGCGATCATAGGGAGGCCGACGCTTAACAAGATGAAGGCTATCACCTCGACTTACCACTTGATGCATTTTTCGACCGAGGAGGGGGTCGGAGAAGTAAGAGGCGATCAAACGATGGCAAGGGAATACTACATGGCATCTCTAAAAGGGAAGGAGTCCTGGGAGGCCCTCGTCATTAAGGACATGGAGGACAGGGATAACGACCAGCTAAGAAGAACAGGACTGGCAAAGGATTTAGAGGGGTTGGGCATAGACCCCGACCATCCCGAGCTGGTGGTACATGTGGGGAGGATGCTTCCCGAGGAAATTAAGCTCCGATTGTAAAAACTCTTGATGACCTATGGGGATGTCTTTGCTTGGACACACGCAGACATGCCCGGGATCGACCAGCGAGTAATCACGCATAAACTGAGTGTCAACCCGACTACAAAACCTGTCAAACAAAAAAAGGGAACCTTCGCAGCCGACCAGTATCAAGCCATAGGAGAGGAGGTAGAGAAACTGCAAAAAGCAGGGTTCATACGTGAAGTCGCCTATCCCAAGTGGATGGCTAATGTGGTGTTGGTAAAGAAGAGCAACGGAAAGTGGAGGATGTGTGTAGACTTCACTGACCTCAATAAAGCGTGTCCAAAAGACAGCTTCCCCCTACCAAGAATAGACATGTTGGTTGATTCTACCTTGGGTCATGCCCTACTCAGCTTCATGGACGCATTCTCGGGCTACAATCAGATACGAATGGAGAAAGGGGATCGTGAGAAAATGTCCTTCATCACCGATCGAGGAACTTATTGTTACGAAGTCATGCCATTCTGACTAAAGAATGTGGGAGCCACTTATCAAAGACTTGTGGATAGAATTTTCAAGACCCAAATTGGGAGAAATGTAGAAGTCTACGTGGACGATATACTCGTAAAAGCATGGAAGCTTAGAGGCACGTGGAGGACCTGGAAAAAATCCTTCAAACCCTGAGGGAATTCCAAATGAAACTGAACCCGGCTAAGTGTGTCTTTGGGGTATCGGCTGGGAAGATATTGGGATTCATGGTCTCCCATAAGGGGATAGAAGCCAACCCAGAGAAAGTCAAGGTGATTATAAATATGAAGTCACCGTAGACCGTAAAGGACATTCAACGGCTGGCGGGAAGGGTAGCAACCCTCAGCCGTTTCATTTTGAGGTTGACAGATAGATGTTTTCCTTTCTTTTGCCATTTAAAGAAAAGGTTCGAATGGACGGAGGAAGCCGAGCGGTCATTTCAAGATCTTAAAGGGCATTTGGCGAGCTTACCAACTCTTAGGCTAGCAACCCCCAGGAGAAGACTTATATCTGTATCTGGCGGTGTCCGATGTGGCTGTGAGCTCAGTCTTAATAAAGGATGAGCATGGTCAGATCCCAGTTTACTATACCAGCCAAGCCCTCCATGGAGCAGAATTGAGGTATCCGCCTCTAGAAAAACTGGCGTTTGCTTGATCACGACAGCAAGAAAACTAAGGCCCTACTTCCAACCAATCCCATCAGATAGTGGTACTAACGAATCAACCATTGAAAGCCGTGTTACAGAAGCCAGAGGTCTTGGACAGGTTGGTGAAATGGGCCGTGGAGCTAGGCGAACTCGACATTTGTTATAGACCTAGGACCTCCATAAAAGGGCAGGTCCTGGCGGATTTCCTATCAGAATTAACACCAGAGATGTGTGACAAGTTTTCCCCCGAGTCGGAATGGGCTCTTCACGTGGACAGGTTGTCCACTGCTTCATCCAGCGGCGCGGGTCTCCTGTTGACTACCCTAGAGGGAATAACAATTGAGTATGCAATCTGATTGGGATTCAAAGCAACAAACAATGAAGCCGAGTACGAGGCCTTGATAGTCGGGCTAGGCATGGCGATTGAGGCGAGAGCAACACGTCTATCCACTCACACTGACTCTAAGCTCATTGAAGGATAGGTAACAAGAGAGTATGAAGCCAATGAGGAGAGAATGAAGAAATACCTAGCCAGAGTCAGGGAACTCATGTCCCACTTCAAGGTAGTCGAAATCAAGCATATTCTGAGATGTCAGAATGAGCACACCGATCGGCTAGCACGACTGGCCTCTGATGACAGATACATCATGGACAACCAACTGCCCGTAAGTAGGCCCAATCAACCCAGCATGGAAGACAAGCCAGAGCTCTGTATGTGTGCGAGTGTGCTGGCGGACGACTGGAGATCGCCAATTGTAGAGTTCTTGAGGACGGGAGCTCTACCATCAAATCGAGGTGAAGCCTAAAAATTGAAGCTACGTGTTAATCGGTACACTTTAATTGGAGAGCTCATCTACAAGAGAAGTTTTACCTTACCCTACTTAAGGTGCCTATCACCGGCTGAGGCGGATTATGTCATAAGGGAGGTCTTTGAGGGAATCTGCAGAAACCACTCGGGCAGTCAGTCTCTCGTTAACAAATTGATTATAGCAGGATACTACTGGCCAACGATGCAAGCTAACTCAGTAACCCATGTGAGGAAGTGCGATAACTGTCAAAGGTTCACCAACATCCCTAGGCAACCAGCTAAAGAGCTCTCGCCCATTATCGGACAGTGACCCTTTGCCCAGTGGGGAATCGATATCGTGGGACCACTGCCCATGGCTATGAGACAGAGGAAGTTCCTCATCGTGGCAGTCGATTATTTCACAAAGTGGGTTAAGGCCGAAGCACTAACAAAAATAACCGAGCACAACACACGCGACTTCGTTTGGAAATCTATAATTTATTGATTCGGGGTACCACAAGTCCTCATCACCGACAACGGAAAGCAGTTTAATAATCGACATTTTTGTGAATTCTGCTCCTAGTTGAGGATCAAGAACCATTTCTTCTCCCCGGCATATCCTCGGACTAAGTCCAGTAACTCGACCCCTCGGTCTACTACAACAGTCTACCACGAACACCTGAGTGGATTCGTAAGAACGGAATAAGTCCAGTAACTCGACCCCTCGATCTACTACAACAGTCTACAATGAATACCCGAGTGGAATCGTAAGAATAGACTAAGTCCAGTAACTCGAACCCTCAGTCTACTAAAACAGTCTACCACGAATACCCGAGTGGAGTCGTAAGAATGGACTAAGTCCAGTAACTCGACCCCTCGGTCTACCACAAACACGTGAGTGGAGTCGTAAGAATGGACTAAGTCCAATAACTCGACCCCTCGGTCTACTACAATGGTCTACAATGAATACCTAAGTGGAGTCGTAAGAATGGACTAAGTCCAGTAACTCGACCCCTCGGTCTACTTCAACGGACTATAACAAACACTCGAGTGGAGTCATAAGAATGGACTAAATCTAGTAACTCGACCCCTCGGTCTACTACATTGGCCTACCATAACGGTCAAACTAAAGTCCCCAGTAGTCTGAAGCGACCCCTCGACTGAACAGCAATGGAGGAGGATTGCCATGCTAAGAGGCACCACAAAAATAGACGAAACAATTTACTAAACGTTCAACGTATCCACAAAAAAGGCAAAATGAGTTTTTCATTCATCATAAAAAAGAGGGGGATCTATATGAAGGCCCCTCAACCATTACAAAAAAAGAGAAGTCTAGGAGGTCGCATCGTCCTTCTCTTGGTCGGCTACTGCTTCCTCTACTAGCTCTTGAGCGGACAACGACTCAGCATCGGCCCTCATCATAGAAAGGTCGAGGCCTGGGTATATCCTCAGAGCTTGGCGATGGAGGGTCTCAAAGCCACTGATGAAGTACTCCATTGTCTCGTCGTTGAAGGCCTCAGATTCAAGATAAGCAGCGATGGCATCGTTTGTAACCTTCTCTTTCATTGACTCTTGCTGAGACTTCACCTCATCTAGAGATGTCCGCAGAGCGGCAACAGTGGCCCTTTCTCCATCGGCCTCCCCCCTAGCCTTCTCTAGCGCAATCTCGACGCCTTTGAGCCTACACTCGATGTCGGTTAACCTATCCCTCAGAGCCTTTCGCTCAGCCTCTACCTCAGATAGTTTCTCCCTAAGGTCCCCAATGAAACTATTGATCGTGAGTTGACGATTGGCAAGGGCAGTCACTTTGGTCAGCACCTGCAACAAGAAGATTCAGTAAGGCAAGATGAAGGAACACAATCCATAAACGAGAAAGAAAAGGAAGCTTACCCTTCCAACGTCGAAAAGGGTGCTCCTGGCCAAAGCTTCAGTGCTATTCAGCCACAGACTCTTCAGGTCCTGCTCAGAGATGACTGAGCGAAGTTGACCTACAGCCTCAACCTCCTTGGCCAGCAAAGAAGGAGCGGCTTTCTCCTTTCCCTTAGATGAGCCCTCCGTGTTGTACGAAGGGAGATGCTCGACTCACTTGTCGAAGGAGGGAATCGAGTTCAAAGCGGCCTCCAGATCAACGATTGAAATGGGAGCAGCACGACCGAGGTAGGGGCCATCGAAGGAATCGACCTAGGAAGATCTTTCTCCGTCAAGCGGCGCTTAGAGAATGGCGGCTTCTTCTGAGAACCACCGGGGGTTGACTTGGCCGACACCCTTTTAAAGATGACTTTGATGGAACAACCGACATATCTGCACATATGAACAGACGTCTAAAAAAAAAACCCTGACCAGCTGGAGGAAGAGGCAAGCTAGGTGCCTAACCGACAGGGACGGAAGATGAGCTAGAAGCCTGACCCACCGCAAGTGAGGACGATGGGATCTCCAGGCCGAACAAATACGTGGAGAGAGACTCAGAGTTCACCAACAGGGAATAGTCCCAAACTGGGTGTGCAAAAGCCCGCCCTAGCCTCTCGAGTTGAGGATCAGACAGGGAGTGCTCAGCTAAAGCTACAAAAACCAAGAACATCAGACCGACCGAATGAATAAAGAATAAGGAAGCTAACATAACTAAGAATTACCTCTTGCACATGGCTCGCCCCATATCTTAGGAACTGTGTGAATCTGATCGAAGGGCGACTCCCATGGGACCGACTCCAGACAGTCCCCTAACGCAAAAAAGAATTTGCTTTTCCAACCCTTGTTCAATGTTAGAAGACCCGCGATCAAGGCTCAATTGGGCACCCTAGCCGTGAAGTACCACCACCCAGAATGCATCTCCACTGCCTTGTAGCAATAGAGTAACTCAAGGACAGTGATGTGATTCTGGCTGCCACTGCACGCAGGCCACAACACCATGCAGGTGATCAGGATCCTCCACGAGTTGGGCATGATTTAGCCTAGGGCTAGACTAAGGTGGGTGAGAAGCTGACGGACAAACAAAGGAATTGGGAACCGTAGACCAGCCTCTAAAGCCTGTTCAAAGATGGAGACCTCCCCCGGAAGACAAGAACAAACCCACTTGTCAAAAGACGGGACCCTCAAGTTAACCAATTCGGGTATCTGATAAACTAGACGAAAACCATCTAGTCGGGACCTCAACAAGGTAGACATGATACCCTCAGTGGCATACGGCATGTCGGCAAACCGACCTGACCTAATCGGTGATGAAGGATGAGCCGAGTCGGGAGAGTCGACACTTACGAGGTTCTCATCAAGGGCCGTAATTGACTCAATCGATTCAGAAGGACGGTCCATTCGACCAAAAGCATATATAACGCCAACCGAAGGGCCTATAGCCTCTATGAAACGAGTAAAAACATAACCTAGAGAAGACAAGTCAAACACTAAGGAACTCAGATCCGGCAGGTGTTGGTAAGTACAAAGACAATAACAAAAATGGACGAAGTGAAACCCGAAGGGTGCCCCGGTAGGGTCTAGGGTGGTGTCCTAAGGGCAGTGATAAGGGATCAAGAATCCCGGCGGTAGGAAGAAAGACAAAGGCTGTAACCAAGGAACGATACCGGAAGCAGAACAAAAAAAAGGGGAGGGGAAGAAAGAAAAGAAGAGCCAACACTTAAAACTAAAAATGTGCGAGAAGGAGAAACGAAGCAGATGATACCTTGACTCCCTTGCAGCAGATGATCTCCTCAACGCAACACAATGTGCGAGATGGAGAAACGAAGTAGATGATACCTTGACTCCCTTGCAGCAGATGATCTCCTCAACCCAGCACAGACACGAGCGTGAGCAGCCCACTCAAGAAGAATGGAGGTTGGTTCAAAGCAAAGTGAGAGACTGGAGAAGACAAGAGAACCAACCCGTACATATACCCTTCAAAGTTACCCTGAACCGTCGGATCACTCTAGTGACCCCTGGCTGTCAGATTAAAGCGTGATTTAAAAGAAAACAGCTACAAACCCACACGTCTTGTCCTCATTAATGGCACCGGGCTCAAAGAAGCGAAGACGAAGCACCAGCACCCCAATCAACTCAGCTTCTTATGTATTCCCCATGTCCGCTCGTACCAACAGACTGGAGGAATAGGGAGGGCATATGATGATGGATTATGTGGACCCGAGATGGCTGAGCCGATTAACCGAGTGAACCCCACCGGTCCACTTGGTTTGTTAAGTGACCCAACAAGGCTACCAACCGACCTGACAGAGAAAATCTGTCGTCCAACCGAGCATCGGAGATGAATGCTATCTACCAACCCGACAAAGAAAATCTGTCGTCTGACCTGGTAGAAACATAGGGTACCGACCGACCCCACTATCGTCCAAGTATTCATGGCCAAAAACGACTGAGGGATGACTGTTCACGACCCCCAAAGCGACGGATGTGCGACTATACCCGAGTGGACCGTAAGTAAGACAAAAGCGATTACGGGATGCAGAGTACAACAGAACAACTATCAATCCCATACCGACACGTAGACAACTCCTCCACTTTCTCGTAACCAACTCGAAGAATATTCGAGAGAGGGCAAGAAGGAACGATAAACGGAGGGGGGACCCCGAAAAATGAAGGTAAGACAATCAATCCCAAAAAAAGGGTGAAAAGGCTTCTTCCAGTTTTTCCCGAACTCTAACTTGGGCATCGGAGAGGTGTTGGCTGACGCCACACCGACATCATCTTTCTACGAGTGTGTAGGTACAACCCAGATTCCAAATTGAGGGACACCATTAGACCGTCTGAGTGATTCTCTTCTAGGCATCATTAGATAGCATTAGAAATCTGGGCAAGTTGCACAGCCTGGTGGTTCATCTTCAGTTAGGAAGGTCAAGTTGCATTAGAAAACTACATGGTAACGATGGGATTTTGAGCATTTACGATTGTGCCAACAAGGGTTTAGAAATCTGGGTAACTAGGGAAGAATAATATATGGCCAAATTTGAGTGTGACCCCGAGTTCCTCGCGTCGACAGATGGGGCCGTGGTTGAGAAATCACCTCTTAAATCGATAAGCCTAAGCAACCGAGACCCACCGTTGTTTCTCAAAAAAAAAAAGCGAAAGCTTTTGCCGCTGGGTGTGGAATGCCTTGGTGTTGTTTAAATCATCTAGATATCTGCTCAAGTCGAGTCCACGATACCAAGTCACAAGAACATAATGGATACGCGTAGTTTCCGATTAGGAACACCCGATTCAAGAAAGGACATCCTAATAGGGTGTTCAAGGTCATTGAAAAGGGGAAGCTGAATAATATCCCAGGATTTTAAGAGAGTGTTCTCTCTAGTCATCGTTTCTCTAACACTCAAAGAAATAGGGGCAGACAAAAAAAAAGGAGGGGTGGGGTAGAGAAGAAGCAAACAAAAGAATACCTGCATCTTGTCCTGATGCCTCAAAGCTCGGTCCAGATCCTTCTCCAAGCCCTAGCAGTTTTCCACTTGCCACAAGAAAGTAGGGCAGCGTTTGAGTGGTGGGTTTCTAAAAGAATAAAAAAAAAAATTGGGTTTCTAAAAACAAAAAAAGGAAAAGGAATTAAAGAAGAGGTTTTTAAAGGGAGGGAAAGCATAGGTTCAAATTCCAAAAAAATAATATTAATATATTTTCCCCCGAATTGACCTGACCTGGTTCGGTGCACACGTTGTTAAATATTAGCCAAGTCCTGTCTACAAAACTGGGTGTCCCTTAGGATCCAAACTTATGTTGAACATGATTGTATATGGACACACAGCATTTGGCATTGCTTAAAATAGTACTTATATTGTTTTTACTTAAAATATGTAGAATACTACGTTTCTGATATTTTGGTTATGCACACAATAAATACTTTTCAAATAAGCAAAAACTAGAAAAAACTGCTTTAAACAAAAATAGTTTCTTATCTACTTATTACTTATTGCTTATTGTTTGCTTGTTTTACAGGAGTGATCATGTGCATGTGCTTTGAAATTTCATGACATTTAGACAAGATTGACCTTATTAAAACAATGCATACCAAAAATACCCTTCAATTATAATCATCTAAATATAATGAAATGCCAAAAGTACCCATCTAATATAAGATGAAATACTAAAAATATCTTCATATATATAATGATAAAATATCAATATAATATAAAAAATACCCAAAATACTATCTAATGTAAAGTAAAAAAATATCAAAAATATCATTCTATTATAAAACTGAAAGAATTTTTTTTAATATAGAAATAATAAAATACCAAAAATAACTTTATAAATTAAAATAAAAACCACCCTTCTAATATAAAATAAAATACCCCTTAAATATAAAAAAAACAAAATATAAAAATAACCTTTTATTATAAATAACAAAATACTCTTCTAATAATAAATTATAAAATACCAAAAACTTTAAAATATAAATTAACAAATCAAAGTATCATTTTAATATAAATTAATACAGAAAAAAAAAACTTGTTTTGGAATGTATTCATTGTTCTCTTTTTTCCTTTATGTTTTTTTGGATTTTTAATTTTTTTTATTTGTTATATATGCCACTAGGGTTGTGCATACGATCATGCCAACCTAAACCTAGTCCAACTTAGCCTAACCCAAAATTTGACTAGAAAAGGGCCGGTTAAAGCTTAAGATCTTATGGGTCCCATGCCTGATTTTAAGTCCAAACTTAAGTTTAGGTAATGCTCAGGTTAACCTTGGACTAGCCTTAAGGCCTGAGACGTGATACTTTCTAGATATATTTATATAGGTTTTTATTTTTTATTTTTTATATTGAATTAATGGATATTGGGTTAGCTTGATGCATACAGGTTGAAGTTGGGTCATGCTCAAGTCAAGGTCTACTTAGGCTCACTAAGGCTTGACCGTACCCAACCCATGTACACTCCTATGTGCCACATGATGACAATAGTCTTGATTGTTGGATAACACATCCATTGGACTAATTTTAGAACATAAAAGGTTTTAGAAATTAGACTTAGTTATTATATATGGGGCTTTGGGATATGGTGGTAAGTGGGAAGTGTTTAAATTTCCAATAAGCATATGTAATTTATATTTACCAAACAACATATGATGTTTCAATAAGTGCTTGTAATAACTGATTTTAAAAAAGTGCTTATACAAAAGCACTTATTTGTAATTTAAGCAATCCCAAATACGGCCAAAGTTTTATGGGCTAGTCCATGTGGGATTATTCAAATCACACTTTTCTAGTTATACAAGTGATCTAGTAGGCTCTTTTGAAAGCAATTTCTCATTCACCCATTGGCGGTTTGCAGCAAGCGGCCATACGGCGTTATTCTCCCCACTAAGGTAAACATGAAAGCAGGCGGAACTGCCTCAAATGACATTTGGGTCCCACTTATTTTTCCTCAAAGGTGGCCAAACAGTCATATTACAAAATAATAATAATAATAATATGAGTACATTTGTAACCAATGTTCGACTGGGCACCTTTGGAGATGATTTATCATTCACCCATTGGCGGTTTTGTGCAAGAGGATATCCAGAGTTATTCTCCTCACTAAGGTGAACATGAATCTAGCTGAACCTGCCCCAAGAGACTTTCGGGTCCCACTTTTATTTTGGTTCAAAGATGGCCAAATAGTCATATTTGGAAAAAAAAAATATGGGTACATTTTTTACTAGTGTTCAACTAGGTACCTTTGGAGGTGATTTCTCATTCACCCATTTGCGGTTTTGAGCAAGTGGTCATATGGCGTTGTAGACACCTAAAATTTGTACAAATTACAAATAAGGGTTTGCACCCTCACAAATGCACATCAAAAACCCAAAAG
>JAOXJP010097668.1:0-14486 GCA_025762735.1 Platanus orientalis | reverse complement strand
AGTTAGTAAATTAAACAATCCTCGTGGGTTCGACACTCAACTCTTACACTTTATTACTTGAGCGATTCATATACTTGTGATTTCCCACATCACTGGTAATAAGAATAGGTTCGATACATGCCTCAACAAAGAGAACTTTTCACAAACCTCGAAGGTAAGGAATGAAAAATCAAACTTTATTGATATAGTGATTGATAAAACAATACAAGTGTCTTGTTTAATTCATGGGAGACACATATCTCTCTCTGGGGTTGTCCTTCTTGATATCGAATAAGCTAGTGATAGAAATCAAAGAAAATGAACCAGATTTAATCCTCTCGAACCAAATTATATCTACTTTACGTTACTTTTACTCCTACTCCTATTCCTAAGATAAAATAAATTCAATGATGATGTTGAGGATCCCTTCTTCTTCTTTCTCCCATCTATTTATATTGAGTTAGTCAGTTACAACATCTTAGCCATGTTGTTAAGAAGTTACTCTCCACGTTTCATCTTCTTGTCATCAGAACCACTTCATCTTTCATTGTGATGTTGTGTGGACATCAAGGTCTGGGGGGGTTTAGGTTCCCCCGCTTGCCCATGGTTTCCGAGTTCACTCTTCGGCATGTGATACCGGTGCATGAAAGGTTGCTTACCCTTTTATAGGAGGGTTAGATTTTCCTTGGAGTTGCCACCAACTCGGGGTTAACCGATGAAGTTGGACATCGGTTAAGTGTAGACCTGAAGGTCTAGGGGTTTAACTCCTAATACTAGTCTAAGTCCTTGAGATTAAAGGTAAGTTGTTTAGTTGCATTTGGGGAAGGTGTTAGGCACCCCAAATACCCACCTTTTAGGGTGGCTTCTCTCATTCATACATTTTTTTGAAATATGCTAAAGTCCATGCTTGTTAAATGTAAAGTTATTGGTCTAGACCACCCCCGTAGTGTGATCATTGTAGTTACACCTGAGACAGTCTTAAGCTGCCTATATACCCGATCTTATGTGATTCGGTGTTTCTAAGGTTTTGTTAGGATCAAACTACATGTATTTCTAGGGGTTTGTTGTGTGTGCCAATCTCGGTAGTCAAGTACGTATGACTGTGAGAGTGATTCATGGTAGATTCATTTTAGATTGTTTGCATACTTACAGAGTAGTTTGTGTTGCTGAAAAATGTGAATAAGTTAGCGAAATGGGGATTTAGACTATGTTGTACCAATGTGCATGGTTTTAAGAACCTAATTGGGCTATGGCCAAATCCTAGGGTCTTTGGGTGGTGAACCACTACGATATGACCCTAAGGTAAGGTGAAGACTGTAAAAAGTTAGGACAGGTTGAAAGGTAGAGATTGTGTAGGTTGACTCGACCTGATCATACTAATATAGCAGCCACGACTTAGGCGTTGTCTCCCAGGTAAAGTTTAGGTATCGGATACACTTGGAAATCACAAACGTATAGTCAACCTTACTATGATGGTTGGAAAGCTAAAAAAATCATTTGCAAAGAAGGGATCCCTAGATTATGTCTATGGAATGAAATGATTCAAAGATAAAGTGATTTAGAGAATGAAATTAAGCTGGTAATAAAGATGGGTTTCCTTTGTCTTTCACAGGATTAACGGCTGAATTTCACTCTGACGCTTGAATTTTCAACACCTGAATTTAATTCAGAGGAAATTCAGGTGTCAGTTATTGGAAACTAACAACTAATCTCGAGTTTTAAACCCCTTGTGTAGGTCCTAGAAGGGTGAAAGTTACAGATAGGGGCGGGCCCCTTCTGTGGTAAATGGCCTTTATCCTAGGACCAAAATGAAAAGACAAACATTTAAGAATATAGTGATTTTAACACAGACCTAATGCCTGAAATTCATCCAGATGCTTGAAATTCCTTTCAATGCCTGAATAAAAATTCAGGCGTTGGAATGAAAACAGGGCCCACAAAGGTGTCTAATTACATGAATGGATTTCAAGGTGTTATTTATTTGTGTATAGACTTTAGAGAAGGTCAAGGTTCACTAGGGTGGGTCTTAGATCTCAATGTCTGAATTTCTCCATCACCTATATTTACTTCCAACCCTTGAATTTTAATAAATTAAAATTTAGGCATAAGGTTTTAGACAATCCGCACTCTAGAGGGCATATCTCTCTCTACAAAATTTTAAATTAAGCATGGTTGGTCAATTTGGAAAGCTAAGATAAAAATGTTTCTAAGCATATATTAAGCCTATACTTTGTTCAACACCTAATTGTGAACTGATACCTGAATTTGCTGCCAACGCCTGAATTTTAATAGATTAAAATTCAGGTGTTAGGTTTAGGACAATCCGCGCTTAGGGGAATAACATATCCAAAAATTAACTAGAGATCATGTATACAAAATTCTACAAAAAATAATAAGAAATTAGCTGAACTAGGTCACATAAGATCAGAATTTTGGGGTCTGTTTGGGGGGCCCTCTCGAGGTCTTCCACAGCTCAAAAAATCACCAAATTAAACAAAAAACTAGACATATATATTAAGAATAACATACTAAAATTTGAGCCTCAATAGATCAATACAAAAATCATAAGAAATTATACACTAGGCATAGATGGAGGCTGTTGAGCCTCTATCATGTAACCCGAATTGAAGCATTCATATGACATAAATTTGAGCAACATAACAACATGTGAGGTGTGCTAAATGAAGTGAAGAAACTAGTCTAAGCATGAGGTGAAGCTTACCTTGCTTGGGCAAGGGTTAGGGTTAGGGCTTGAGTACTATTCCTTCTCCTTCCTTTCTTCCTCCCTTTTTTTATTACTTTTCTCTAAAAAACAATCCTATTGAATATGAATTTAGGGGTATTTATAGCCTCCAAAGGGTAAAGACAAGGGCCAAGATTGAACCATGGTCTTATTCAGGTGGACGGCTAGGATTAGGTGAAAGGGTGTTGAGGTGGAATGAGGTTTTAAAGCGGGAGGTTTTGCGTTAACCGCACTTGGATTGGTGAGATGGCACCAATAGGAAACAAGTGTAGTGCCATGTCACCCATAGAGATTCATGTAATTGGTTGGGCAAAAGTTGCCCATGTTTTGGCAAAGGATGGATGAAGGGGGGTTGTATTATGTTAACTCACTTGGATTGGTGACATGACACCAATTTGAAACAAGTGTAGTGCCATGTCACCCACATGAGCTCTTGTGATTAGTTAGGTGAAAGTAGTCTATGGTTTGGCAAAGAGTGGATTAAGGGGGGCATCATGGAGATTTTCATATTAGGGTGAGGGCATTTGAGTCTTTGTAGGTATGAATGCATTAATGAGGGTAATGAGCTAAAATCCAAAAAGAATGAGCTCATAAACCCTAAAATGCATTGGTCTTTCTCCATTACCTATTTATCTTGCTTTATGGGTTCTTGTGCTTAGAAACATGCAAATTTAGTGTTTATTTTCTAAGTCTCGAACATTCTAGTCGTAATGGATTAGTCAAAACCGAATTACGATAAGGGTAATGGGGTGAAATTAGGGGGTTTACTGACCTTAAAATGCTCTCAGAAAATATTGGAAGGGTAAAATGATAAAATTAATCCTAGATTTTCAGATAAAAGATGACCCTTGGTCCAAGTGAGCCACAACCTCTGAATGTGCTGAATTACAATACTTGAGTAGAAAACTTGGTCAAAAACCCTTTTTAGGCAGTTAGAGAACTTTGGACTGGAGATGCTGCTGGTTTTTCTATAAATCTCTGCTATAGGCCATGTTTGGGATATTTGAAGCTTGGGGAGTCCTAGAGCTACAAGAGCTAGTAGACTGACCACTGGATTCCTGAGTAGTTACCGAGAGATTTTTGAAGCAGGGTCACCTGGAGAGATTATGTTTCTTTAGTTGTTAGAAGGCTGGTGGAATTGAGTTGCCAAACATCCTCTAATGCTCAAGTTTGTGAAATGATCTTTTGAGGGAAATGGTGAAACTGAGAAAATGGGCTTGACCTTACTGCATTCCAAGTCCAGGAGAATTTTTTAGGGCATTCCGCGTGCCAAAATACAGACAAAAAGTGTTTTATCTTTGCTTGAACTAAAATGATGGCTTAGGCTACAGGATCTTTGTAATCCAGTGCAAGATGATACCCTAGAGGCCTTGAATTTACTGTGGGGTGGCCACTGACAGACTGAGTTTCTGAATTTAGGTGAACTTTTTGGGAGTCGGTTGAACACCTGATTTTTAGACCTGATTTATTGCTCTTTTTGGAATATTTGAGGAAATCTAAGTAAATAAGTTTTGCAAAAGTTTGTGCTCCTTAGTGTTTTGAAGGCCTCGCAATTCCAGAGAGATGGACACTGACTAATCCTGATTTAGAGGTCGAAAAAACATTTTGGCTCTGTATAAGCAAAATGCAGTTAAATAGATTTTTGACCCCTTGAGGAAGATTTAAGATTTCACAAAGGTTCAAGATTTTGAAATTATATTCTTAGACTTTAAGATTTGAAGTTAGGGTCGAGGCCGAGATACAATAATCGACCTTTCTGGATTCGGAGATCGGATAAATCTTTGAGAGCTCTTTCAATGGTCATTTATTGGTCAGGGTCATCATAAGTTGAGAAATTAGCTGTTGTTCTCAAGCAATATTTGTTTTGTGATGAGTTTCTCATAATGGGGATAAGAAGGGATGCATAGGATCTGAAATTACACCATTAAGATAACAGAAGAAGCTTCAGTGATCCTTTATGGGTTTAGGGGTAAATTCCTAGAAGTGAAAAGGTTAACAAGGGTAAAATGGTTATTTTCTACCCGCGGGTGGAAAAATGTTAAAATGAGGATTCTTTGTCTGTGATGCTTCATGATAAGAAGGCTTATATAGGCGAGAGAAATTCAGTGATTTGAGTGGTAGATAATGAGTTTTGGGATTTTAAAGGTAAAAGGGCAAAATGATAATTTTCCACCTGTGTTGCTTTGCTGAGGGAAGACTTGCAAAGGCAGGAAAAGTTATAGATAACATGTATAGAGATTCTAAATGTGGGCCCTTAAAGTCTTGTTGATGCTTTTGTGGAAGATTATGGTTTAACCTGAAATGGTGTGTTTGGGTTGTAATAAGGGGCTTTGACCGATTCATTCATAACTGAAATATCTGGAGAGACTTCTCACGGAATTCCTAACCTCTTAGGGTCTAGGTTTTCTCTTCATAAACTAAGGGTACTTAGAGTCTTGATGTCTAAATGATGTTATGTTGTCCTTATTCTATCAAATGATCTAAGTCAAATTTAAGTGCTGACATGTTGTATGCCCATCGTGGGTTGCGTTGTGGCTCTATTACACATACTTCTTGCAAGTGATGGCACACATTCATTATACATTGGACGTCATGATACATACCTAGGTAAAACTCTCCTGTTGTGACTTGCACCTTCATTTTTGCCAAGACCCATGTGTCCCTCATCCGTAGGAAAATTTTCAAGATGGTTCAAATAAATGCTCCACATATGTTTAGTTTGGATCTTAACTAGACACGTGTGTTCTTAGTATAACGCTCTAGATCTATCCACTTGAGTCTCATTGGTTGTTTTGGAGATCCATGTTTGAGGATGTAACTAATTTGACTCAGTCAGCTCAATCACTGCCTTATTTAGGATGAAAGATCTTCTAATGTTACCTATTTATAGGATTTGCTCAACTTCTAATGCTCTTGATTAGAAAAAAAACAACAGTTTTAGCATGGGAAACTGAACCATCTTCATCGCCCATAAAAAATTCTTACTCTTATGTTTCTATAAATACTTATCGTCTTATTCCCATCCTATGATCATGTTGGTGGACCTTGACACTTCTAGAGTGGTTTTAAACCTTGATAAGTTGCGTATTTCCCCCTTTTTGGCCTATAACTAGTATTTGCTTCCTTTGCTCATGAGATTATTCAATGCCTACTCCTCACATCATGCCCGGCCCTCTGCCTAGAACACCACTGCATGGCTGAAGGATGGTTATTTCATTTTGGGTCTCCTTATTTTGAGGAGCTGGAGGGTTGCATGAGTCTATTAGATAATATAAGAGTACTTCTCCGGTTATAGAAGAGTGCTTTACAGATAGGGATGATGCACCATCCGTAACTTTGGAGATGAAATCCTCTTCTACACATCTCTTGCTTTACTATGCACATTACAGTTTTGAAAGGGCACACATCTAGAGAGGAACACTAACTTGAACCCCTTTCTTTACACCTTTGATCTCGAACTATCATTAAAGGTGACTCTAGAGGTGACCTCAATAGAGGTGAAAAGCACACCTCATATAGGTCTTTGCAATTCATGGAGACATACATGTTGAATGGTTTTTGCCAAAATTGCACTCTACCTTTGTTCATTGCCAACCTTTGCACTTTACATATACTGTCTTTAGGCCATTTTCTTTATTAAGAAAAGATATACGGTCTCGATATGAGCCCTTGTATTTTCATCATTTCATTTATTAGAATATTTTTGCCCTTACACATTATTTGTCTCAATAAGAGTCTTTGTAACTTTTGACATATAATAATAAAATTCTATTCGGACATTTTTTCCTTTGACATTGTTCGTCTTGATATAAGTCTTTGCATTGGACTCTAATTTATTATAGGACATTTTTGTCCTTATACGAGCCTTCAGATCTTGGCTTATATCATTTATTGTAGGACATTTTTGTCTTTAACTATTTTCTCATTTTAATATAGAGGTTTATGTTGCTTCAAATGTTTACAATCGAATCCTTCCCTAGTGTGTATAAGTCGATGGGTATTTTTCATTGAAGACATTGCCAATCTTCCATGGTCTTTCTGAACAAATGACCATCTGACAGCCCTTGGATTTTTTACTACCAAAGGTAGCACTATTCTCTAAATCATGTTGTTGAGTCCATCCCTTAGTAGAATGTGACTATCCACATGGCTTGAGTCATTTGATAAGCCATCATGAGTTTTTAGAGCAATGCGCTATGAGAATTTTCACATGATTTTGCTATTGTAAAGATTTCAAAGGATGAACTCTCCCTAGTACATGAATTCTCTAAGTTGATTACCTTTTTGCTTGGCATGGTGGCCATATCATCAAGCAAAAAATGTAGGTCATTTTCTTGTTGACTCTTGGTGAACTGGCTTTGTCCAACTTTTTTTGTCATCGTGCACTGAAGCGTTGTTGTGCCGTCTGATGTTGTGTTTCTCACCCTTGCTTTCTAGTTATTAATGCCTCGATCAAGCACCTTTTTGGCTTGACGCCCTACTCTTAGAACACTTTAATTATGCTCATCAATTCTACTAGCACAAGGCAAGATTGTTTGATTGTTATGTATCAAGTCGATGGTGACTACGTTGACACTAAGTAGCTTTGAGACTAGTGACCAATCTTTGTTGGATAACTAATCATCCTTTGTGCTCAATTGTTATCCTGTACCCTTTGCCAGTCACTTTATCAATCGTGACCATATTGATACTTATCTACATTGGGGCAAGGTTTGTCTCATCTTCTCTTGCTTGGCACGTTAGTCGATGTACCTATTTTCCTTCTTTCTTGATTTTTCTCTTCTAATACCTCTTTGATTACAATCAAATTTGTATCGACTAACTCACCAAAAATTTTAGTCTCTCTTCTCCCACTATGGGATGTCAACTGACGGATGCATTCAATTATTGGCTTCTTATTGTAAAGAGGGCTAGTGTCAAATTCAATGGCATTATGTTTCTTGGGGAACATATCCTCCCTATTAACTAATTCACCACTAGGCCCCTTATTTGCTTACCTTGAGGTTTGTCAGCACTTGTTTAATGCAAACATCTTTTCACTTCGCTCTTGTAACTCTGACCACATACCGGTCTAGTGCTTTAACCCTCGTTCTATTGATTTGACTACTTAAGCTTTTTCACCATGTGGTCTCGAGGCAATAATTTTTTCCGATATGGAGGGTGCCTATATTTTTTTCCTGATTCCTCACATGGCTGGTGGTAAAAGCTATATTGATTCAAGAGATTTTTCTTGAGCCATATAACTCAAAATCTTTAATAGTTAGGCTTCCTGTTGAAGGCATCCCATATTGTTGAAATTTTATTATTCATTAAGGGGATTCTTAGGCATCCTCAAGAATGTGGGCACCTCTTGAACATTCCTCAGTGTGATAGACTTAGGGCTCGACCGAGTTGGTCATGGCCGTGAAGATGTTATGCTTCATAGCTAACCAACTCTTGACGAGTCTCCCTGTATGGGCCTCCCATGCGGATCTCGATTTATTGATCATCCTAATGATCATCGAGTCATCCTCTAGTGTTGTACACTAGTCTTCTTTCGATATGCCATTGTTCAAGCATTAGCTAAAAGGTTACAATAATTACCCTGGCTAGCCTATTGAATGCATCAAGTTAGCCATCAGGTTCCCATAGTTCTTGCACTAGGTTTTTCATGAGTAGGGTCACTTTTGTTCTCCAAGGTGTTGAAACTTCCTCCCCCTTAAAGTAGACTTCTACTGTGGTTGCCAATCATTGTATTGGGAAAAGTATCTTCTTCCCCACCTCGACCCAGGCTGGGGTAACCAGGGTAATCGGAAGGTTTGGTACATGCCTCAACAAAGAGGACTTTTCACAAACCTCGAAGGGAAAGAATGGAAAATCAAGCTTTGTTGATATAGTGATTGATAGAAAGGTACAAGTGTATTGTTCAATTCATGGGAGATGCCTCTCTCTCTCTCTAGCATTGCCCTTCTTGAATCAAATAAGCTAGTGATAGAAATCAAAGAAAATTAACCGGATCTAATCATCTCAAACTGAATTATAGACTACTTTACAGTACTCCTACTCCTAAGATAGACTTACTCCTACTTCTAAGATAGACTTACTCCCACTCCTAAGATAAAATAAATTTGGTGATGATGTTCAGGAATCTTCTTCTCCTTCCCGTCTATTTATATCAAGTTAGTTAGTTACAACATCTTCTCCATGTTGTAAGGTAGTCACTCTCCACGTTTCATCATCTCCTCATCACAGTCACTTCCTCCATCCTTCATCGTGATGTTGAATGTTCATGGCTCTATTACGCATACTTCGTGTAAGCGATGTCACACGTTTGTTGTACATTGGACATCATGACATGTGCCTTGGTAAAACTCTCCTGATCGGACTCGCACCTTCATTTTAACCAAGACCCACATGTCCCTCATTCGTAGGAAAATTTTCAAGATGGTGCCAACAAGAATATAATTTTTTTTTATGAAAATTTAAAACATCACATAGATGTTTTTGAATCTATGGGCATCACAGAAAGACCCGGTGGTTTGTCCGTCCCACTTTATAGGGCTATGCCTAGCCAATGTGGGTTAGCTTAGGGGCTTTGGTTTGGAGTCGCCACCAACTTAGGTTTTTACAGATGGGGTTAGACATCTTCCTCCTTTCTAGGGAAATGAAAGATTGTGGGCCTTGTAACCTGAGTTAGACCTAAAGGTCTAGGAATTAACTCTCAAACTGGTCTAGTTTTTTTGAGATTTGGATAAGCTATTTGGTTGTAATTGAGGAAGGTGTTAGGCACCCCAATTACCCACCCTTTTAGGGTGGTTCCTCTGACCTAGCAATTTTCAAGTGCTAGTAAGTGAAATGAACATATGTGGTTCTTTGATTTTTATTGGTCTAGACCACCCCCGTGATGTGATCACTACAATTACACCCAAGACATAGTCTCAAGTTGCCTACATACCCGATCTTGTATGATTTGATGTTCATAAGGTTTTGTCGGGATTAAACTGCATGTAGTTCTGGGGGTTTGTTGTGTGTCCAAATCTTAGTAGTTAAGTATGTCTGACTGTGAGAGTAAATTGGGTGTTGTTCATTTTAGTGTATCTATATACTTACAAAGTACTCCTAATTTCTATTGAAATATATTAGTTAAATGGGGTCAAGACTATGTTATACTAATGTGAGTGTTTTAGGGACTTAACTGAGCTATGACCAAGTCCCAAGGTCTTTGGGTCGTGAATCAATGCGACATGACCCCAGGATAATGTGGGGACTGCAAAAAGGTAGGCAAGGGTTTAAAGGTATTGATTGGGTTAGGTTACTAAGCCGGACCATGATGACATAGCAGCCATGACACTAGTGTTGTCTCCCAAATAAAACTAAAGTATTGGTCACTTAAATGCCTGGTATTGGGCCTAGTCTATATATAAGGGTTAGACAAGGATTCTAGAAGTAAGAATAGGGTTTTTCTGTGGTTCTAAACATGTGGGGCTCCATTATTACTTTATGATTTATTAGAAAGATTAAAATTATAATTTTCTAATCAGTACACCTAATCTTCATGTATATACCTGATCTTTTAGTACGCCTGATCCTTCATAGTGTGTGAATTCAGGCTTTAGGCTTACTATCCTAGATGGATCCCATTTGGTTGTTTCAATAAAATCAAGGGTCTAAAAGTCATTTTTTTAGGATTTTTAAAGGTCTGTGGGTCTTTTCATGTCATGCAGCACACAGGGATAGAAAGATAGGGTTTTCAAGTTAATACGCCTGATCTTAGGATGTACGTCTGAACTTTTGTATGCTTGATCTTTCATAAGAGTGAAAATTCAGGCGTACTGGCCCAAAGGGGCTCCACTCTAGAGCTTTAACAAAAATAAGTTCTAGAATCATTTCTTGAAGCATTTATGAGGTTTTGTAGACTTTTGGACATTTGGGGACAGAACAGTGAAAGTGTTCAGGATGGTATGCCTGATCTCAAGCTGTACGCCTAATCTTTCACAGAAGTGAAAGTTTAGGCATACTGACTCAATTGAGCCCCACTCTGATGTCTTAGTAAAACTAGAGGCTTAAAATCTTTTCTAGGGGATTTTTAAGGGTACATCAACCCTTATGTGTCACTGGACACGTGGGGATATCAGAATGAGTCAGAAATCAATAACCTATTTTTGGGATTTTAGGCCATCAAGGGAAGTCCCCTGCGCTTAAAATTTTTCAGGGGATTAGGTCACTATGCTAGAGGGTCCTTTGAGAAATACCAACCTCATTGTATAAGGGGAAACCCACTTTGAAATTTTCAAAGTGAGTGGGTTATGTATAAGTTAGGATAAAACTTTACAAAATCTATGGATTGTGGGGCCCAGTCCAAGAGTTATATACATGGGGTTAGGCCCAAATTTGGTAGAGAACAACTATAGGATGTTATAAAGATATTGTAAAAATTTGGGAGAAAAACAATACATACACAAAAATTTATTTAGCAAACAGGCTATATGACTAGACAGAAAGCATAATAGAGGCAACAAAAAATTAATTCAGTAAAAATTCGAGTAAAAAATTTAAACTACAATAAAATAAAGTATAAAAATTAGTGAAGATATATAAATTAGTTTTCTAATGAATACAGAAGGAATTTTATAAAAATCATGAACAGGGAAAGAATGAAAATATATGAATCACCTACTGCTAAGTCTATGTGGTATAAAACACACTTTTACAGTGAGCAGGTGGGGTCCACTTCAAGGGTCAATGAGATCTTCTAGGGCTTCAATTTGGTGAGCTAGTAAGTCAATATGCCAGTGATTCATAGCTAAAATTTGAGATATAGACTCTATGTATGGAGGGAGTTATGGTCCCTACACCATTAGTTGTTCAAAATAGAGCCAAAAAAGGGGAGACAAGCTTATCTCCCCTATGTCTCACCATGGGGCTATTCAACTGGGTTCATGGGTGGGTTATCCACATCATGAGAGGTCTAAGGAGATAAGAAAACAAAGAAAAGGAGGGGAGGACCAACTTGGCTTTATGAGCTTTTCTTCCTTTCTTTCTTTTCTAAGAATTTTCTCAACAAAATTTATCCTCTCCCTCCCTAGGACGAATTAGTAGGTATTTATAAGTGGGGTAAAGGATGGGGTGCAATGGAGGCACAGATGGCATGCATAGCCATGGTGAGATAGGTCCCACTAAAGGTGTGGTGGTGGATAAGGTGGAGTGTTCTCCACTACAAGAGGGGGGTAGGTGGCAAGGGGTTGTGTAGGTGTGGTAAGGTGGAGTGTTCTTTCAATGTCTTATCTTTCAAAGTATTAACAGTTACATATCTTTATCTTTTAATTTCTTATCATTTGTTTAACAATTTCAATGCTTTAACGGTTAATATTTTGCATTATCTCTTTCGATTTCATGTCTTTCCTTTACAGTACAATACAATCTTTTTTTTTCGATTCAATCTTTCATTAAGTGGCCCAATCAATACAATCATCATATAATCCTAAAGCAGATAGTCTTTGACTAAAACTCGTAATGATGGAAGAGTTTGATATAGTCATCATACAATCCCGAAGTGAATAGTCACTAACCAAAACTCACAATGAACGGAGAGTTCAATATAGTCATCGTATGATCCTGAAGCGGATAACTATTTATTAAGTCAAAATGAACAAAGGGTTCGATATAGTCCTTACCTATTTTAACCCGGCAAGAGGGTCTCGTCAACTTAATCCCTTGACAGCAGGGTAGCCTCATTCAATAGCTTTTACAGATTTTTAATGCTTTTCATTTATCTTTTACCATCTCTTTTCATCTTTACAATTATCTTCATTACAATATCAATTTCAGATTTTATACCTTCACAATTTCATATGTTCTTATGAAAAACAAAACAATCTTATATGCCTTTAGGTTTAACAATTTCAAGTTTTGTGTACTTAACAGTTAGTCATTTCAATGATACTATATATAAACTCAATAAAGAAGATATTTCATAAACAATTCTAAAACAAAGAGTGTTTGGACAATTTCTAGGATTTCTAAGAATTTCAATGCAACAAAATTAATCTTAACATCTTAGACATTATTTTTATTTTTATATAATTTTTTTTCATCTTCAAGTTCTAATCTCTTTAATTTTATTTCCAATTCTTTCAATAGAATTTTATGACTTCTTAAAAATAAGTTAAAATCATATTATAGTTCTTAAAACATCACTTAAAATCCTTAAAAAAAATCTTTCCTTTTAGACTCAAACAATAAATTGGTTTTAGACCAACAGCTTGAAAATCGGTAAAAATCCAACATTTGAAAAATCAATGGAAACTAATTTTCAAGTTAAATCTAAGAACCTAGATGAAAACAATTGTAAAGTTTAAGCATTTACTTACAAATACAATGATTATCTCGAATCAATTTGGTGCTAGAAGCTTCGCCCATGATAATCCTCAATTTCTTCTTCGAAACCCTACTTTCTTCCCAAAATTCAATCTTCTATCTTCCTTCCTTGATTCTAATAAGTTTCTAGGGTTTATAGTTTGAGTATAGGTCATTCTTATAAGGATAAGAGGTGTCTATTTTTAGTTGAGAAACTTTTCCATTCAAAACTTTCAAAAAGAAACACGATTTTTAAATTTCACGATTTTTAAACTTTTAAGTTATTTACAATTTTGCCACTAGACTAAAATGGCTTTAACTTTCTCTATAGGAATTTGTTTTTTGAACTGTTTGTTGCGTTGGACTCTAGACTTTAAGATATTTCTTTTGGTATAATTTTTCATAGTAAAATTATCATGTTTACTATTTTTCATCTAATTTCAAAGTTCTCCTATGTTTGTAGGTCTATAATTTTGTCATAAAGATATAAAAATAATGAAAATGCATAAGAAAAATCTTAGGTATTACAGAAATTGGGGTCATTCCAGCCATGATCTGCATTTCATTTAGGTCATTAAGCTTTGCTATCATTACAGTGGAGTAGTAAAGATGGCTTAATTCATTTTGCATAGCCACTCAAAATGACATCACCATCATTTTCATTGGCAATACTGCATCATGCCTATACACTAAGGAAAATTGAGATGTTCCTATGCTTAGCCTTTTCAACATTTGATACGCTCATAAAACCTTAGACAATAACTCATCCCACTTCTACGGATTATTATCGATGACCTTTCTCATGTTATCCTTTAATATTTTATTGGTTAATTTCACCTATCCATACACTTGGGCATAGTATGTTACACTCCGCACCTTAAACAAATAAGTTTAGAGAATCCAAATCCGACACTACATGTCTAAATTGAAACCCTTGGTAACGTCGAACACAGGGACCATCATCAATGTTTGAGTCATTTAGACATGGTGTCACACCCCAAAATCCATATGCAGAGATTGGGATAATAATGCGGAAACGCATGTGTGCAGTGTCATGGATCTAAGAGTGTGACATTACCCTTTCCTTGCGGAAGGGGATTCTTAGTTAACTTACTTATTTGTATTGTGTATTTTTTTCATTATCTTTCTTTCTTTTATCCAATTATTATCATCAATTACTAAACATTTACAATGAAAGCATATTCATAAGATATTAACATCCATCCATAAAGTGTAGTGGAATACGAACATACATATTCTAATTTATGCAACGAAATGTAACAAGAACCTCCAATATCTATATCAAATAACTACTAGTCTCATCCATCAAACTAAATGTACCTATAAACACTTAAATAGTACTATCAAATAGGCCAACATCATGCTCTTCACCTCGAGTAAAACTACTAATTAACCAGATCAAATCATG
>JAOXJP010097657.1:0-14487 GCA_025762735.1 Platanus orientalis | reverse complement strand
TATATATATATATATATATATATATATATATATATATATGATTTTTAGCCTATGTCCAGACTACTTTTCATGCTTGGTAATGAAATAACCCTTCCTACTCCAAAACAACCTGCATTTATTTTAGAGAGGAGTCTAGCAGAGTTTAGTTCGTCCCATAACAAGGACATAGGCTCCACAGATGAAATTTCTGTGACAGTCATTGAAGGTCGATAACGAGCTATTGAACTTCATTTTTTACCTATGTTTTCCAAAATATTCACGTCTTCAGTTTTTGAGAATTTTTCTTGTGAAGATAACATGCATAACCAATGTAAATGTAGTTCTTCTTGTGCCATAGCATTATTTACTTTCATAAACATTACCGTTTAGCAGACTTCTACTAGTTATCATGGGTATTTTAATTTTTTTGAAGTACTAAATTAACAATTTAACATGAATCAATTTGAATTGAGCTTCAATTGGTATGTCTCTACTCTCTAGAGTCTACAGAGTAGACTAATTTTTTTTTTTTTTTTAAGGTTTTTTGTTAGACTGTTGGTTTCAAGATGAGATCGTCTACAACTTGAAATCACCATACGGTCCAAATGGCACTCTCTCAATTTTAAATATCAAATTTTCGTCAATTTACATTTACTTTTGGGAATGTGATATGACTGTTCGGACTGTAGAGAGATTTAGAGCCGTAGACGATTTTCTCCGATTGGTTTCACATTAAAATAGTAAAGCAAACCTATGAAACCAAGGTACAAGGTAGCAAAGATAAGATTCATTTTACAAGTGAATTTTTTTTTTTTTTTTTTTTCAAATTGTAGTGATTTTAAGTTAGGCTTACCTTCACCGTTTTACTTGGAGACTTGGGCTTGGAGTGATTGGTCAGGGGCAGAACTGGGCTTATAAAAGAGCTCATGGACTTGGTTGGGGTTCATATTTTAACCCACATGGAGGCCATGGGCCAAATTAAAAGGCCTATTTAACTAAAAGGAATGATAAGCTGACCCCGGTGTTGCCAAGATTTGGCTCATTTGTTCCCCATCGAAATCGAAAGATACCAATTCAATTTAACCCTAATAAGGGAGTACCTTTAGCCTCCAAAATCAGACCAACCTGAGAATAAAATTATCTACCCATTCTATACTCTATACCTTAACTCTCCAATGGGGCTGGCTACTGGGTCTATCAATTCAACTTGTAGGTAGGGGTGGATTAAATGGGTGCGCGTTCCTAATGAGGCCGGTTCTAACTTCTAATACATCATTTTCCAAACTCATCCAAATGTTTAAGCCTATCTATATATTATAAGAGATGGAGGAACGTCCAGAAATCGCTCAAAAAGATACTTGAGGGACCCGCCAAAAAAGAATGAAGCTACTTAAGAAACAAAAAAACAATATTTATTATTATTATTATTATTGTTCTTTAGAGAAGGCACTCTTGCACAAACCCAATTGGTTCCTCCCTGGTCCACCTGGGTGGCTCAATTCAGCAGCAAACCACCATGGTTGGATGATTTTGTCAACATCTTTTAACCCAGTTTGGGTAGAATGATGAGCCAACCGAAAGAGCGGTCTGAACCAAGGTCAACTGGCTTGATGGTCAGTCACCAGTTTGGTTTTGAAACATAGTTTGTAATACAGAAAGGATATTATGTCCAGGATATGGTGCCTAGGATGGTGTCCAGAACACCAGGGGACATCATATGGAATAAAATGCATATTCCATATTCAAAAAATGTATCACCCACCCAATTTATTCCGTATGACGTCCCCTGGTGTCTTGGACACCAAATCCTGGACATAACATCCTTTGCCTTTGTAATATACTAATAGCCATATTAAATTGGGATCCGAGACATAAGGCAACCAGGAAAGGATGTTCTGTCCAGGACACCAGGGTACGTCATATGGAATAAAATGGATGGGCGATGCATTTTTTGAATATGGAATATGCATTTTATTCCATATGACGGTTCCTGGTGTCTTGGACACCATCCTAGACACCAAATCCTGGACAGAATACCCTTTCCCAATCCAAAATTATGCTAATTATGTCCAGATCCGAGAGCAAATGTCTTGTCCAAGATGGTGTCAGGACACCAGGGGATGTCATATGAAATAAAATAGGTGGGAATTTGAAATTTCATCCAACTCCCACCCAATTTATTCCATATGATGTCCGCTGGTGTCCTGGACACCAAATCCTGGATAGAACATTTATTTCGTTCAAGTCCCTCTTCCCGTTGGATACTAGTGGTGCTCTGGTAGCACTTGTAAAATGTGAGGCACCTTCGGAACAAAATTTCCCTTCAACGTATGGTCTGATATCAAGTGTACCACACTCCCTGATGGGACACTCGGGAGGAGGAATCAAAATCTCCAAAAAGTGAATGGATTCTACCTCCTGAGTGTCCCATCAGGGGGTGTGGTACACTTGGTATCATCCCGCAGCAACCGGGTAATTGCTGGACCCCTTCGGCGCATGGTGGAGAAAATCATGCTTAAAACGAGAGAAGTAACTTCCTACGAGCGAGTCCGGAGACCCGAAACGAAGGTCAACCTTTCAAAGTCCAGTAGTCACATTTCTGTCTTCCGGCGTCCGAGGCGAGCAAGAGGGGGAGACAGAATGCATTCGTTTCTTTACCGTGCGAACGCCGTAGTAACGTTCGCTGTCACGATTCTGGCCGTAATGTGCACCATGGCCTCTCTCTCCGACAATCTCAACGTCCCCTCTCCCACTGCCGAAGTTCAGGTATCTCTCTTTGTTCCAGATCTGCATCCTTTTCTTTCTCTGTTTCTAGTTTGATCTGGTTTTGAATTCGAAGCCCTAGATGTTTGATTCGTGTGGTCTGATTATATCTACTGATCTTTGAAGGTGCTGAACATAAACTGGTTTCAGAAGCAACCAAACGGGAACGACGAGGTAATTCTTCGTGTTTCTTGTTGTTCATTTCGTTTTATGCAATTATTTTGTTTATTTTTTTTTCATGGATTTCCTGGAATTTTTTAATTTCGGCGAGTATAGATTGTGGCTAGGGTTTATGTTCGCGGATATTCACAAACCTTAATTACGTGGGAGGTTACGCTTTAGATTGAAGAAAAACATGACTGTTACCTGGTTCGTAATTAGTTAATTGGTTCACGATTATCTGAGGTTTTAGGAATTAGGTAACTGTTGGGAATAGTTTCCAGTTGGCTTATCTCTGTAAATTTTCAGTTTGCTGGATTTCAGATAATTATGGAAACATATCCACAAAGAAAGTGAGGTTTTTGGAATCGACTGGATTCTTCTTCATCACTATATCTATTTTTACATTGCTCACTTCTCATGTTAAATAAGAAAAGAAAAAGAAGCATTTGAGGGATTCCAGGACCATTTATTTGTATTTTAATTTATCAATGATTTTCTTCGCACTAAAGATAAAAGTTCTTAAATTCAGGTTAAAAAATTGGAATAGAAATTCGGGAGACTCTCTTACGGCTAACAAGGATGTGTGTCGGAAGAGAATTAATGAGTTAGATTTGGTGGAAGAGGAGCGGGTCTTTTCTAGCCTGAAAAATGACTATCTTTTGTTAGTCTTAAAAGTGGAGACTTTTTTAAACAACGTGGGTTACCTGGTTAAAAGAAAGAGATAGGAATACTAAATTTTTCTACAAAGTGACATCTCATTATAACAATTCTAAAGGTATTTATGGTCTTCCTATCAATGGGAGGTGGTCTCTGGATCAGGGGAAATTATGATAGAGGTGGTAGATTTCTATCAGAATTTTTATAAGGAAGAATATGATGTTAGGCCAATCCTCGATGGGATGAATTTTGGGAGTATTTCTAGTATTGAGAGGAATATGTTAGAGAGATTGTTTTCGGAAGAGGAGGTTTGGAAAGTTATTTCTAGTAAGAAAGGGAATAAGGCTCCAAGTTTGGATGGATTTTCTCTTTTTTTTCTAGAAATGTTGAGATATTGTGAAAGGGGATTTGATGAGAGCGTTTGATGAATTATATTATTTAGAAGAGTCTTATAAGCATTTGAATAATACTTTCATTTCCCAAAAAATACAATGCAAATAAGTTAAATGATTATAGATCTATCAGTCTCCTTAGTAATGTCTATAAGATAATTTCTAAGACTTTGACGTCAAGACTAAAAATGGTTATGAATGGTATCATTGATCATCCTCAAAGTGCTTTTATTGAAAGAAGACAAATCCTTGATAGTATTTTAATTGGTAATGAATGTATTGAAGATAAGAGATTGCCTAGCAGAAATGGGTTGATTTGTAAACTTAACCTGGAAAAAGATTATTACCATGTTAGTTGGGATTTCCTTAATTATATCCTTGTTAAGATGGGTTTTGGTACCAAATGGAGTGATGTAGGATGGGTCTAGGAACAACCACAACTTGAAGAGGAAAGAAAAAAAAATTTCAATTCAAAAAAATTTGGGATAATGCAAAATAACCCTGGCCATACGTCAGAATATCTTGTGTTTAGACATGGTGAATCTTGGGTATAAATTGTACCACTGTTCTAAATTTCAACAAATTTGGAGTTGTTTTGATGTGTGAAAGTATATCCATGAAGTTGCTATTTTAAGTTTAGTGAAGGAAACCAGAAAACCAGAAAAGATTAAAGAAGATGAAGAAGTAAGAGAGAAAGAAAGAAAGAAAAGGGGAGAAGAAAGAGAGTAAGACTTACTCGTAGAGAGAAATGGAGGAGGGAGAGGAATAAAACTTACCTCCACGACTGGAGAAGGGAGGAGAAAATTGAAGATAGGAGGGGAGTCCACAACTTAACCCTATGAGGATTACGCTCTCAATTCTTTTAGCCACCAAACCTATGATCATACATTATTCATGTCACTCACTAATACTCTTTTAGTAATTTGGTCATAATTTTCCCAAACCACTTTAGATTTGTGCAATCTTGGTCTCGTTAGAAAGGTAACTAAATAACTTCTCTAATGACACCAAAATCAAGCCAAAATTGCAAGTTTTGACCTTAAAAACTTGGACAAAAAGTAAATGACGTGATTACTCTCTAAAAAAACCAACAAAACCTTGGCATTATTGTCCTTATTACATGGACACATAATATGTTGTACACAAGATTCTAAATAAGCCCACATAACATATACATTTAAATTTAATCTTCTTATGCAAGGGTACATACATGAGCCTACTAATATTGTCCACATCAGAATACAAATTTGTTCATTCTATAACTTTTCCTTGATAATGTGACATCGGGTTGCAACTTTACAAAAAACACCCATTTGTGCTCCACATGTTCTTTTCCTCGTGGAAAGTCTACAACATTTCATGTGTTGTTTTTTTCTAAGGCCTGCATTTCCTCTTCCATTGTTTTTCTCCATTGTTTTTCTCCATTGAGGTTGAGATAGAGCCTAAGATAGGAATAGAAATAGAAGACAAAGAGGTGGAAATAGCTCGAAGCATGGGGGATAAAGAATCATAGCATACATAGTTAGCAAAGGGATGTTGTGTACAAAAACGGATAAATGTCATCCATAGACACAATCCGCTTCCAAGTAGAAGGTTGTAGCACTTGTAACCCTTCTTATTCGAAGTATACCTAAGGAAGATACATTTAAAAGCCTTGGGATCCAATTTGGTGTTGACAGTAAATTAATCAACTCTCCCAAAACCTTAAGACTTTAGGAGATATACAAATTAATATACTTCAATACCCCCTTAGGAGGAACACTGTTCTCTCCTATGAACACACTTAGGGAGCTAGGCATAGGTCCACACAATGCATACACACACACACAACACTACATCTGAAAAAATACTTTCACCGGGATTCGAACTCACAACCAAACCTGCTATAATACCAACTTGAAAATAAAGAAAGAGATGAGAGAAAAAGAAAAGAAGAAGAATAATACAGAGACAATCTTTAGGGAAAATCGTGTGTATTCTTTCACACAAAGACTCTTGGTAAGTTAGCTATTGGTATGGGGCATAAGAAGGATGGTCTCTATCTCTTGGATTCATCATCTCAGTCATCCATCACATCTTCAGCAATAAAGACAAACAACTCTCCTACCACTACAGGTGAGTTGTTCCAATGGCATCATCGTCTTGGTCACCCCTCTTTTTCTTTGTTAGCGAAACTTTTTTCTAAATCTCAATTTTTTTCAAATAATTTTCATTGTGAACCTTGTCAATTGACAAAACATTGTCGTTCAATTTATCCATTAAGTAATAATAGAATTTCTCTTCCTTTGCTATTGTTCATTCTAATGTGTGGGGGCCTTCCCCAGTTACTTCTTTGTTTGGGTTATGTTACTTTGTTACTTTTGTAGATGATTACTCTCGTTTTACATGGGCATACTTATTAAAGAAAAAAAAATGATGTGTATTGCATTCAAATCCTTTTATAACATAATCCACACACAGTTTGGCACCACTTTGCATTCTTCAATCTGACAATGGGGAATAGTATTTCTCCAACTCTATCTTCATTCTTTGATGCTTCTAGAATTGTCCACAAGACCATTTGTCCAAGTACTCCTGAACAAAATGGGGTGGCTGAGCGTAAGAATAGACACTTGAGATCGCTCATGCACTCATGTTTACAAGGAATGTGCCTAGGCATTTTAGTCTGATGTCATTCAAACAGCCGCCTATGTCATGAACAGGATGTCTTCCCATGTTCTCTCCTTTAAATCTTCAATTGAAGTTTTATCACCTAAAACTCCTTTGCTCTCTTTTCCCCCAAAAACATTTAGGTGCATTTGTTATATGCATGTATCTAAATCTAGTCGCACCAAGCTAGACCCAAAAGCACTTAAGTGTGTTTTCCTGGGTTATGGTGTAGATCAAAAAGGATATAAGTGCTTTCACCCACTTACCCGAAGAAAGTTTATTTCTCAGGATGTGACATTCTTTGGTATATTCCCTTCTTTTCTTCAAGTAAGACATTTCTTCAATGGGAGAGTTCAGGTGAAGAGTTATCTTCATCCTCCACAATTTCACTTCCTATCCCAGTTCCTTCATTTTATTTTGATAATACTAGTGTTGGTAGAGAGGGGGAGACTGAACTTAAAGTATATACTTGAAGAAAGAAAAATGTGACTCAAACGGGCAAGAGCAAGTAGGTGTTGAAGTATATCAGCAAGAAATTGATCTAAATTAGCAAAGTGACCGAAATCCTCATGTACCCATTTCAGAGTCTTATTTGGATTCAATTTCTGAAACAGGTAGCACGCCTTCCTCTTCTGAGGTAAATGATTCTAACATACCTATTGATCTGCGAAAAGGTGTTAGAACATGTACTCGACATCCCATATCGAACTTTGTTTCTTATAATGCTTTATCAGCTTCCTTTCGAAACAATGTTGTTTTCTTGTCTTCAGTCACCATTCATCACAAAGTATCTGAAGCCTTAGCACAACCAGAGTGGCGAACTTCAATGAAGAAGGAAATGAAAGCTCTAGAAAAGAACCAAACATGGGAATTGATTAACCTTCCAAACGGAAAGATGACAGTTGGATGTAAGTGGGTGCTTAATGTGAAACATAAACCTGATAGATCAATTGATAGGTACAAGGCACGTCTAGTTGCAAAAGGGTATACACAAATGGCATTGACTACCAGGAGAACTTTGCCCCTGTGGCAAAGATAAATTCAATATGAGTTCTAATCTCTCTGGCTACAAATCAAGCATGGCCCCTACTCCAATTTGATGTGAAGAATGTCTTTTACATGGAGATCTAGAAGAGCAGGTATACATGGATACACCACTTGGATTTCAAATGCCAAGAGCAAAAGGCAAAGTGTGTAGGCTAAAAAAGGAGCATAGTTTGAAAGGTTTTGGACAGCAATGATTACAAATGGGTAAAAACAATGTCAAGCAGATCACACGTTGTTTGTAAAAAGAGAAGGTAGCAAGGTGACGGCTCTCATTTTGTATGTTGATGATATTGTGGTTACAAGCAATGATGAAATGGAAGTAGCACAACTTAAGAGCAATTTGGCAAGGGAATTTGAAATTAAGGATTTGGGCTCCCTCAAGTCCTTCCTGGGGATTAAAGTGGCTAGATCTCGACAAGGAATCTTTCTATGTCAAAGAAAGTGTGTTCTTGATTTGTTGAAGGACTCAGGAATGATGGGATGTAAACCATGTGTTACCCCTATTGAAGTTAATCACAAGTCGAAAGAAGGTGACAGTGAGAGGTTGATTGATGTAAGTAGATATCAGCGACTTGTTGAGCGTTTTATCTACTTATCTTCAACCAGACCTAATATAGCATATGCAGTGGGTGTGATTAGTCAGTTTATGCATACTCCTACTTAAGCACACATGGAAACTGTATATAGAGTTCTAAAATATCTAAAGGGGTGCCCAAGGAAATGAATTATGTAAAAGAAATTCGATCATCAGAGAGTAGTTGTGGCAACATGTTCTAAGGCAAATTAGGCAGGTTCATTGACTAACTGAAGGTCCACCTCAAGGTATTGTTCCTTTGTTTGGGAAAATCTTGTTAGATGGTGCAGTAAGAAACAATCCATGGTGGCAAGATCTACTGCTGAAGCAAAATTTTGCTCTATAACCAATGGGATTTGCGAACTTCTATGGTTAAGGAAGTTACTTGATGAATTAGGATTTCCTGTGATGGATCTCATGAACTTTTTTCGTAGCAATAAGGCAGCTATCAGCATCACACATGATCCAATCCAACATGATAAAACAAAGCATGTGGAGATTGATCAAAACTTCATCAAGAATTATATCAAGTCTGGTCGAATCTACATTCCTTTTGTTCAGACCAAGTATCAACTTACAAAATCTTTACAAAGAGATTAAATAGTGCTCATTTTTCATATATTGTAGACAAGCTAGGAATGATAGATATTTATTAACCAGCTTGGGGGGGAGTGTTGAGATACATTACATGGAGGGTAGTATTAGCAGAGGTATTATATACATGTATATGTATAATATAGCATGTAATATGGTGTACCATCTCTCTCTACAAAATACATAAATAAAATATTTTGTGAGAGAATACACACAACTTTCCTTAAAGTTTGTCTCTCTATTCTCTATCTTCTCTTCTTTTCTCTCTCACTCATCTCTCTCTTTATTTTCAAGTTTTGGTTCTATCAAACTTAGAAACATGAGCATAATGGATACAACCAAACATTTTAGAAGGAAGATAGAACTTAAGAGATGAACAAGATAAGAGCTCGAGAGGACATTTGAAGTCAAGAATGCGAGAAGGCATATGGTTTATCAAGTACGTAGCAGTCTGAAGAGCATCATTGATGAGGACATCAGAGGCATTCCCCATAGGGTGTACCAAAGGAGGAGGATCGAGTCTTGCTCATTATGGCTCGAGTAGCTCAGGAGGACTATGTGGGGCCCACACACTAGGCCATGTGGGGCCCACTTGAGGACATGCTTTGAGGGTGTCTTAGACAGAATAGTTTGATTTATTTTTATGTTTTATTTTAGATCTTTAGATGTTTTGTTAATGTATTACAATGCTACATTTTATTTTAGGTGGGGGGACATAGAGGGAATTGTTATTTTTTATTTTGGGCATTAATGTAAGGGGGTGGGTAGGGCGTCACTTTAAAAAGACCTATCTCCTTATTCTTTTTTTTTTTTATTGAACGAATGAAAACTTGGAAGATCCCTTTGTACAACTGCTGTTGTGGTTGCCTTGAATCCAAGAAAACGTAAGATTCCCTACGTTGGTGCGAGCTTCGTGCGAGGCCAAGAATATCCCATTTTCAAGATCAAACCAGGTATGATCCCTTTTCTCTTTTCTTGTATGTTGATAGTGGAAGGTGAAGTGATGCGGACATGGAAGATCAAGTGGGTCTCACATGTAATGGCAATGGTAGCTTATAATAAAGTTCAATGCCAAGGGTTTTTTGGTAGATTTGTAAGGGTTGACAACTAGGAAAATCCTGCATAATTTAAGAGTTTGAAAAGTCAATTTGTGGGTCCCATGGGGCTGGATGACAACTCTTTATGAGCAATTTTAGAAATAGATTTCAGTCAATAAAGTGGGCCCCCGTGATAGTTGTATGACAACCTTAGAAAAAAAATCCTATAAGATCTTCTCAAGCTATCAAGATTTAGGAGATTTGGTTTAGAGAAAAATCCTATAAGATCTTCCCAAGTTAGCAAAATTGAGGAGATTTAGTCTTTTAAATTTAGGAATCTTTTAAATTTAGAACGCTACATTTTTTTGGAATAACTTGTAAAAGGGGATTTAGTTTTTTTTAGAAGTTTCTTTTTAAACTTAAGTTGTAATCTATTTAAGAGGTCACTGGCTATAAGATCTTCTCAAGCTATCAAGATTTAGGAGATTTGGTTTAAAGAAAAATCCTATAAGATCTTCCCAAGTTGGCAAGATTGAGGAGATTTAGTCTCTTAAATTTAAAAGGCTACATTTTTTTGGAATAACTTGTAAAAGGGGATTTAGTTTTTTTTTAGAAGTTTCTTTTTAAAACTTAAGTTGTAATCTATTTAAGAGGTCACTCGCTAATGAATTGAATTAATCAATGAATGAATAATAAAGAATTGTTCTTGGAAAATACGGTTGTTATCTTATTTTTCTTTAACCAGAGATTGGTTCCCTTGGAGAGATTCCCCAAGTTTATGTACATTGGTGATAGGCCAACACCTCCTTGATTCTTGTGGTGAGAGGCTACCAACTAGGTTTTTATCTTTTTTTGTTTCATGCTGCATCACGGAGGCTGAGGTATTTTCTTGAACCTAAACTTAAAATTACTGTTGTAGAACTTGAATCCTAAAATCTGTCCTCAAAACAGAGACAACAGAAAAATTTTCCGCATAAACTAGTGGCTTGCGGGCACCCTTTTTATCAGTCCAGGACTGTTAAGTATCTGTTCCCAGCCTGTGGCAGGCTTCTGGGCAGCCTAGGGACCCATCTTTATGATACCCAGGCATTTGACCACCCATAATCAGACCCCTTTGCACTTCATTTAAAAACAAAACCCTATTGCTGTGTGCAAAATCTGTGTTAACTGGAACATTTACCCTCCTAAAAGCCCCCTAATATCACATGCAACTTTTTATATCAAGTCAGAATTTGGATCTCTAGCTATATATTTTTTCTGTTGTCGAGATCACCCCTTTGTGAATAAATATCTGTTGGAGATTCTTGCATGGTTCATGATCTGATTATCAAGTTTGACATAGGGGGCAGCATGTTTTTTATTCTCAACTTTGTATTAACCATCTTTACAGGCTCTAGAACCAAAAGAGAATCCCTAAACTGAGATTTAAATTAATACGGCTGAAAAGTAGGAAACTCATTTACTCCCATTATTATTTGTGTAATTTTCTCATATTCTCATCCCTAACATATTATTTGAATGCATCCTACATCAAATTCGGTATCGGAGAATGGTTAAGATAGGTTAGTTGCATTGTAGGTTGCATAGCATATTCTGAATTTTTGTCATGCATTGGCATACTAGTTTAGGCCTCTCATTCACCTCATTCCCTTAGGGACAGCCCATAGTGTATGCCCACACACCTAGGGACTGATTACCACCATAAGATGGCTTCTAGAGACAATAACCAAGCCCCTTTCCCAAGAGATCTGAGGGATTTAAGTGCACAGATTGAGGGATAGATGAATCGCTACCATGCCCAATTAGATCAACTGTCTAGAGAGTTCACCACTAGGTTGAATAACTTAGAAATCTCAAGACCTAGAAGTGAAAGTTCCGTGGAAGGTACTAATCTGTGAGAGTAAGACCAAGCAGCTAACCACGCAAGAGGGCATGGTAGAGGTAGAGCTACCAATGCGCATCATGATATTGATTAGGATCACACCAACCATGACGATACTGTGGTGAGGTCAGTTAGAGTAGATGCTCCTACATTTGATGGTCGCCTAGACCCTAGAGTGTTCCTGGATTTAATGGCCAACATGAACCACTATTTCGAATGGTACGACATGTTAGCAGGCTGTAGAGTCCGATTTGCCAAGATGAAGTTGGTTGGACAATCAAAGCTTTATTGGACCATAGTAGAGCGCTAACTTCAAGCCAGGTAAGAAAATCCCATTGTCTATTGGGATGAGATGAAGGAGAAGCTTAAAGAAAAGTATCTCCCTCCATTGTATCGGACTCGGCTTCTAGATCAGTGACAATCCCTATGCCAGGGAAGCATATGTCACTGACTACATCGCATGCTTTGACGAGTTTATGATGAGATGCGATGTCAGGGAGGATCCCTCCGTCACATTATCTAGTTTTAAGACGGGACTCCGACCTAAAATCAAGGAGTTGATTCCCTATAACATAAGTGCCTTAGAGGAAGCCAATCAAACGGTGCAAGAATTAGAAAGGAAGTTAAGATAACAAACCCAACGGATTTTTCATACTCACCATAGTAACTCCGGACCTATTGCGTTTGATAGTAGACCTATTAGAGGGGCAGCATTCTAGAGGCCAGTCAAGCAATTCCAGACCCTCTTTTGAGCTCAATAACGATAAGGGAATTGCTAGAGAAAACCCACGTAGTGGCAACAATGATAGGTGTTACAAGTGAAAGGGATGTGGCCACTTTGCGGCCAGGTGCCGCACAAGAAGATAAATCTCTAAGAACTTATATGTGGATGGTACTAACGAGAGTGAGGGAAGGGATGATGACGATGAAGGTGATGGATTAGATGAAGAAGTCCATCAATCCCACCACATCCCTAGTGATGAGGATTTAGAGAGTGAAGAGGGACACGTAGCACTCATTACAAAGACCTCTTATTATCCCCATTCCCAAGATCGCACGTCCCTTTTAGTGGTGAGGTGCGCCCTCACCCAGCAGAAGCCAGAGGATGACTAGCATAAGACCACCATCTTTTATACCTATGTCAAGTGTTGTGAGAAGAGTTGTAAGATTATCATAGATAACAGGAGCTGCACTAATGTGGTGTCTGCTAGTGTTGTGCAACATCTAGGACTCTCACCAGTTCCTTACCCTCATCCATACAGAGTGGCATGGGTTGACACTAAGGCTGACCCAACCCGAAATTTGGCTCAAAAGGCCCTGCCCAAGCTAGGCCCGATAAGGGCCCGGGCCCAAGTTGAAGGCCCGAACTTTATTAGGGCCAGGCTCGGGCTTACCGAGGCCCGACCCGAAGCCCGAATTATATAATTAATGCAAATATATATATATGCATATATGTTTAAATACATATATATACACATACATTTATACATATATAGATAAGTATACATATATACAGGTATGTATATGTGTAGGTGTGTGTGAAGAAAATGTTCTATACACATACATTTATACATATATAGATATATACATATATACATGTATGTATATGTGTATGTGTGTGAAGAAAATGTTCTATAATAAAAAAAGAATCTTTAGTGTAGATGGTAAATTATAAGTTGACACGGGTGTGTTGAGGGTTAAAAACATCCACAAAAGAGTTGAGATGAAAAAGTAGGTGTTGAAAAAGAGACATCAAAGATAGTGTTTTTTTTAAGTTAATGAACTATGGCCTGGCCCGAGCGAGGCCTGAAGCCCGATAAAATAACTAGAGTCAGACATGGGCCTAAAGTTTCTAAAAAATTTTGGGCCTGAACCCAGCTCGAACCCGAAATTACTATGGTGAGCTGAGCCTCGGGCTTACCTCGGCCCGGCCCGAGCCTGGCCCATGCACACCCCTTCTCCTACTTATTACCAGAAAAAGAAATATCGTCTCCTGCTTGCAAGCCCATCTTGTGACGGTCTGCAGTAGACATGTGTTACCCGTTTTGACTCAGAACAGCTCGGAAAGGAGAACAAATTAAAAAAAGTGTGTGGACGCCCAGGGAAGAAGTATTTAATGGTTTTCATACTCCTTCAAACCTTCCTCGCTCCTGCCTGCACCAAAAACCAACAATCTCTGATTGAAGAATCATGGCAGGGTCTAATCAAATCTTGGGTTCATTTATGATGGAGAGATCTATTTTACTTCCTTCGGGTTTTCTTCTTGATCATCGTTTTCGTCTGCAGCAGAAAAAACTACACTTACCCCCCATTTTGGTTCCTTCAGAGAAGAGACGATTGCTTTTGAGAAAGACTGCAATAACCGTTGTCGCTGCTGTTAGTCAGGAGACGGTGAAGGTTGTACCAGAAAAGGCTGTCAAGTTTAACATAACAGTTGTGCTAACTGTACGGAAGAAGAGAGGAAGATTTGAGGGAAAAGATCGTAAAGCATTTGGATTCCCTGACTGGGAAGAATTTTGAGAGGAATGTTGTTTTACAGCTTATTAGCACCGATCTCGATCCAAGTGAGACGTTTTTCCTTTGTGGGTTTCTGTTTTTTCTCGTTCTTTTCTTTTTGTTATATATATAGGGAGCAGATCGTCTACTGGGAACTTTCTCAATTTATTTCGTCCGTTTCCGCCAATGTTTGTATCTTCAGACATTGCCAGTCCCAAGCCCGGATAAAGGAGGAGGGTGGCATCAGGTTGAGAG
>JAOXJP010097636.1:0-14488 GCA_025762735.1 Platanus orientalis | reverse complement strand
CATTATCTCCAGTCTAACTGGACAAATACCACACCAGTCTCTGCTTAGGATGTGACCAATGTCTAACAAAGGGTATATTATAATAAATACTACTTATTTATTATGTAATTACCATAATAATTTCCTCCTTCTACCAATATGTATTAACCTAAACACCTTTATTAGGTCATATATCATGCATTGATTGGTAGTGGTGTGATATTTATCCATTTAGACCGGAGATGATTCAAAATCATATTCATTGAAATATATGAATTATAAGCATGTATTATTGTAAATGCACAATAAATATGTACATGTGCATTTATTAATACACCATTTGTCAAATAGTATCACTTCCTTGACAAAAACAAGCGTTTTACTTGTCTATTCAAACTGAAGATGATGTGAATTACCCTTCATTCATTACCCTGTAATAGATAGTTTCCATTTTAAAATATCATTTTAGATCTTCTATTTCTTCCCCTTCTGGTATTCAAATCTAGCAATAATTTTTTTCATGATTGTTTATAGGATTGATCAACATTCCAATCTCTTATCAAGAGCTATTGCATTTAGATCTCTAATTATCTTTGGTCTTTAATTTGTTTTTTGTGTCCGATTTGATGAGTTCTAACATGAATTTAGTTGTATTTATGTGTTAAATAAAAGAAACAACTATTAGACTTCTTTTAATGTAGAGAAGGAAGCAAATGTTCTATCTAGGATTTTGGTGTCCAAGACCTAGGACAACATGTGGAAGAAAATGGGTAGGAATTTTGGTGGGTTAGAATAAATTTTAAATTCCCACTCATTTTCTCCACGTTTCATCTCCACAGCCCTAGACACCAAATCTTAAACAAAACATCAACACATACAATCATTTTTCAAAACAAAAACAAATAAAAGAAAAATAAGAGATTGTAACTACACGATTGGGAGAGACATCCGTTTAGAGGAGAGAAAAAAATATTTTTTATTTATATCATTGAAAGTAATGACGAAGAAGAATAATTGTCTGTTGACACAGACCTTGTAGGATTGCCACACATTATGCATTTTTAAATTTGGTGTCTGTTTTTTACCACTTACTCTTTTAATTGAATACCTTTTTGGATGATTTTACCCCCAACACAACACGCATCCGCTTATAATTCATCATAGACACCACAGAGACTTTTTCATCATAGAACATTTATTGGGGTATTTATTTTAAAGTTTCAATCTCTTTTGTATTTTGTTTTTGTAATAATATCTTTTGTTAATATTTTTTCCCTCTTCTACTAAATAAAATAAAATAAAATATTCAATATATAGCTATAGGTCTTCATAAACTTTTCTCACCATTTAAGTAATTTGGTTAACTAGGTCTTTCAAAGTAGCCAACTTGTTATTTGAGCCTATCAACTGCTTCTTCTGTGGTAACATGGGCCTATGTAGGCATGCTATTGATTGACACATGATGTGTTTTCGAATTTGGTCTCTTTTTTACCAAGCAAATGTTCTGTGATAAAAATGCCTCTGTAGTGTATAAGGTGAATTATAAACAGACATGTGTTGTTTTGGGTGGTAAAAGGATCCAAAAAAGTGTTTAGTTGAAAAAGTAAGTGATCAATAACAGACATCAAATTCAAAAACACATCATGTGTCAATCAATGGCACGCCTTTAGAGGTCTATCTCAAAACAGAGAATCATTCCCCCTTTTTTACACTTGAACACTTTTTAACCCCCAACATGTGTCAAGCTTATAATTCACCATAAAGACAATTTGTCATCATAAAACATTTTTTTTTCTTTTTTCGTTTTTGGAATTTCAGGGGGGGAAGTTTTCCCCCGGCCCCTACAAGACTTTTGAAGCGGGTTCACATGGGTTTGTGTCTACCTCAATGAGGAGAACAACGTTGTCTAGTGGATGGACAAAACCATTAATGGGTGATTGAGAAATTGTCTCAAACAGTGCCTCATTGATCATTGGTAAAACTGGTAAAAAAAAGTGTGAAATTTGAATACTCTCACATAGACTAGACCATAAAACTTTGTGTGTTCATATACACTAATGTTGAACATAAGTTTGGGCCCCAAGGGGCACCGTTGTTTTATGGATGGGGGAGGACCTAGCCAACATGGATCGGGCCTATATTTAAACACACACGCGTGTTGCATTAGGCCGGGTTGGGTTGGGTCAATAAGAAATCGAACCAAACCTAGCCAACTACGGACATGTGTCTCTATGATCTGTGTGTATAGATCATTGCCTCCTAGGAGGCAAACGCCCGAAGAGTTCGCAAGCACCGGTGCAAGGGGCAAAATCTGTCTTAAAAACATTTTTAAGTATTTTATTTATATGAAATAAATACTAGTTGTTTACAGAATAGTATATACATAGAAAATAGACCCAACAATTAAAGACCATGTAAAGATCATTTTCTTTTAATCAAACTTTTTCATCAATCACTTAAACAAGAAAATAGCTTCCACTATTGATCTCCTTAGCATAATACATACTGATTTTTTTATATAATAGTTTCATGTGTTAGTCTATGTTCAATTACTATCTCCAAAATGTTCATTGTATACCTCACAAATTTGATCTTATGATAACTAGTGCAGTTCTAAATATCCTTCTTGATCTTGTAAATAAGCACCATAATGATTTTCCTTTTCATCTAGCATTTTCTTGGTTTTAATGAGTTAAATAATTTAGTTAACTAGGATAATAGTCTCCCATGCATTTCATAACCTCAATTGAGATACCATTAGATTTTACAGTCTTCCTTGTCTTTATATTTCCCAATGCCTCTTCAAGTTCAAACAATATAATTAACATTACAAATTTATGTATGATCTCTTGATCCCAACAAATATATTGATTCCTCTTGAACCAACATTCCATACATGATCATCATGTAATAAATTCTAATAAAAACTCCAACTTTCTTAATTACGTCAATTTTCACCAAAAGATTATGATTGTGTATTATTAAATAACTTAACTGTCAAGCTATTTAGGACATATTTCATATTGTGATATGTAAGGGATAGCCTATCTAAAGCTAATGGGGAAATGATTGTGATGACTGATCACATTGTTTTGATTTTTGGACCAAAGAGTTCTATGAGAATACACTGGTTGGTGGATATGTTCACTCCATGGACTTGTCTCATGCCTTAGACGATATTTTCAAGTGTATGATTAATCAGAGTACTCGTTATCTTTAATTCTATAATACAAATTGATATATTCAATTTAGAATATATATCAACCTATTTTAAAATCAATATCAGTCTTTCATTATCTTATCCTTTTAAGACTTTTTTCTTTTTTATAAACCATCCCTTAAGACTAGGAATGGGCATGGATTAGGCTCAAACCAGGTCATGGTAGGTTCGAGCCCAAGCCCAAAATTTTGTTAATATTTAGGATCAATTCATTAGGTTTCAAGTTGGGCCTTGAGCCTTGGGCTAACCCATGAATTTTACAAAACAGTAATACTGAGATTGTGATTTGAATTTAAAACATACTATATAATATAGTAATGCTCTAACTAGAGAGTTACAAGACTTTATTAGTTTTTAAAAGCTTAAAAAATTATATATTTAAAATTTAAGAATTATTTATTATAAAAAAATCATTGATTTTACATAAAGTCAAATCTAAGACCTTTTGCAAAAATCATTTCTACCAAATGAACTATAAAGTATTAATAATTTTAAAAACTTAATAAATTTTATATATATATATATGGGCCTCACTAGGCTTTTTCAAGCCAATTTTATGGTTGAGCCGAGTTCAAACTAGCCTGACCCAGGCTCACCCCTATTTTAAGGCTTAAAAGAGATAATAAATAAATATTTAAGAAAATTACATGAAAAACAATAAATAAATTTTTAAGAAAATCATTACTGTTATCATCACAACAGTACAACAAAAATTGAAGTGAAAAAGGCTATCTAGAGTATGATATCACTAATAAAACTTGGAAAGGAAGAAGGCAAGTGTGATGAGATCATCATTGGGGGAAGAGAAATCAAAAAATTCAACCTGCCCTTTCTTGAAGGGAGAATGACCATGTGACCGATGCCAATCTCAACTTCCCAGTTGTTTCTCATATTAAAGATTTTCTTAAAAATCAAAGAAGGGTCGCTATCACTTGCAATATATTTAGTTTTTGGATTATTTCATATTTGCCTGCAGAACGTCCTCTATAAACTATACAACCGCCCATCCGTCAACATGACAGCCGATATTAAAACCCACCCCATTTTCCACCACCTTCCTTCATTTCTTCTTCCCATCAATTTCATCCCCAATTCTCTCTCCCTCCGACAATACCCACCTCGTTTTCCGTCGACCCTCATAAATGCCCACGGCAAGGAACAACAGCGACCACCGTCAAAGAATCATGGCTTCCCATTAATTGGCCTCGGCTTGGAGGATCACGCGTTGAGCTTCGATCATGGTTGCTAGATTCAACAACCTTTTTCGTGAAGAGTCCAGAAACACGCCGGAAAGTGGCGGAGAATCGAAGTTCTCCGGCGTAATCAGCGACGGGAAGATTACTAGCACATCTTCGCCAAGACGAAGGTTCGTACTTCAATAAACTAATTAAACTCAATAGAAGGCTTTCCTTCGCCGGAATTGTATCAGATTCCAGCGAAAACAATTCTTTTGATCTTTATATTTTAATTCAATTCGCTTCAAGCAATTTATTGAAGAAGAGACCACTTTGGGCTTTTTTAGTCGGCGTGCTGTACAGAAGAGGGTGACATCGGTGCCCATCGGGGACGTGGATGGGTCTAAGACCAAAGGCGAGGGAGCTCCGCCGGCCGATTCCTGGGCTTGGAGGAAGTATGGACAGAAACCCATCAAGGGTTCTCCCTTTCCCAGGTAAGCTAAGCTCCATTTCCTTAGTTGGATTGGGAAGAAAACCCAGTGATCTCTAGTTGATTCTCGACAAGCCCATCAAAATCAAATTCGTTTATGCCAACAACCCACTGGAATTCCCTCTAGTTGTTATCTCTAGTTGTTTTGGCTTTTCCCATCTCTCTTCTCACTCTCTGGTTTGTTAATTTCCATTATTGTTTTCAAATCATGGCAGAGGATATTATCGATGCAGTAGTTCAAAGGGATGCCCTGCAAGAAAACAAGTAGAGAGGAGTTCTACGGATCCCACAATGCTTGTCATAACGTATGCTTATGAGCACAACCACCCTTCGCCGCCGTCCAGAAACCAAACTACCACCGCCACCGCCCCTGAGATTCCACCACAAGAATTTGCTGTTTACGCGAAGCAGCCTGAAATTGAACAGGAGGACAAATTTGCTGAACTAGGTGAGGAGTCTCTGATCACCGCCGACGATTTTAGCTGGTTCTCTGACGTTGCATCCTCCTCGCCCACCATACTGGCGAGCCCGATTTGTGCTGCAAGTAGTAGTGGGGACGCCGACGTGACGATGATTTTCCCGATGGGAGAAGAAGACGAATCATTGTTCGCCGATCTTGGTGAGTTGCCGGATTGTTCGTTGGTTTTCCGGCGAGGGGTTTTAGAGCAAGAGGAGCGCCGGCAGTGCAGTTTGAAAGCGGCTCCTTGGTGTGGAAGCACAGGATAAGATTATGCGCCACTCCTTTTGTCTCAACTCCTCTATGGAAGAGAAGAAAATATTATAATCAACGGAGTGCGTAACGTGCGCTACAAGATACAAAATTTTTCAAACAGAGATTTTTATATTTTCTTTTGCTTTGCATTTAGTGTAAAATAATAATGTCTGGAAATAAAGAAAAGGGGATTATCTTGATTGGGAGTATGCTCCAAGGTCTGTCTTGATCTCTTTTGTAATTAGAATCTAAATGAGTTTTATCCCCCCGAGGATTTGGTTGGACCACCTGAGGTCAGCCTAACGTAGGACTGACATCAGGGGCCAACACATCAGCGCTAAAAAGTGAAATGTATCCCCAAAAAGTGTAAGTCACTTTTTCAGTGATGATGTGTCGACCTCTAATATCAGTCCTACCTTAGGCTCACTTTAAGGATGCACCAAATCCAAGTGTTTTTATCCATCATCAATTCAACTTACCCAAGATGGGTGTATATGGAATCTTAATAGATGAGGTGGGCCATGCTCGTAAAATGATCCTAGCCATTTGTTTGAAGAAATATAAACTGATTTGAGTGCGTAAATGGGAGGTATTGGACTATTGGGTCTTGATCCAGTATGCAAGTCGATATTCGATCTGAGACGGGTTTAATCAGTCATTTACAGCCTAATTGATGGTCAACTTTGCGCAGCAAGCATTGAAGGATGAATCCTACCAATTGATTGAACCCAACCTTTTGTGAACATGTTGATTTTCACAAGATAAAATATTAGGAACAATGAGATTTGTAGATTTTTACAAAGAAAAATATTAAGAATTAGGGTAAAGAAATTCTAAATAACTCACAACTTTATTCAATAATTCAATACCTTTTTCGATTACAATGGAGAATTTATAGACCCAAAAACCAAAACAGAAACTTTCTAAACATATTTGAATTCTTACTATATTTGAAATTCCCAAAAGGGAAAAATTAGGGCTTGGATTATGTGCAAACGAATCTCGTGAGAACCGTGAAAACGGCAGCAGAGGGGCTTTTTGGGGGGCACGTATCACTTTTCGGCGCTCATGTATCCGCACCCTGATGCTGTTTTCATAGTTCTCACAAGACTCGTTCTCACCTAATTTTTAGTAGAAAAATTACTAGAAATGAAATTTTATAAAATCTACCAAAAACCATTCTAATATTCTTTAAATAATTTGTTAAGATATTCTTAAAAAGCATGAAATATTCCCCAAAATATGCATCAATTAGACATTTCCTAAAATAACAAAATTTAACAAAAGTGGTCATTTGAAGACATAAAATTGATTTTGGGGGCCTTTCTAACCATAAACTACAATTGTAATTAGAGATGTCATAGATCTCGTCGAGCCGGTCATTTTGAGTACTTATATATCAAAATCAAACATCAAGGTCAAAAGTTTTGGTCATTTAAAGTTTAGGGGCCAATTTAGACTTCTTATAATCAATGTGTTTCATAAACATGTTCGCAACTTGTTGCATTGCATCATTTCCCCCTGGTTGGAGAGAATTCGCCCTCGAATTCAAATCTTCACCACATGAATTGTTGTCACGATATGGAATGACATGCTTCACATTAAACACATTGAATGTACAAATGTGAATTGGGAGCTTCAATCGATTTGCTTTAGCATTGATTTTTTTCAATAATTTTTAGCGGACCAACCTTGCGAACATCATGCTTGTCATACTCCCAAATTGAAAACCAATCCCTAGTCAAAAGTAGCCCAAACAAAATTATCAATTTCAAATTCCACATGCATCGCTTTTTATCAGTTATAGCCTTGTATCAAGTAATGGTATCATAAATATTCTGATGGGCCACCTAATGGATCTGTTGGAGTTGTGTAATGAAATATGCATCTTTTTCATTGCAACGCATCAAATTTAGTACAAGTGTCAAATCAATAGGAGATCTCAGGTTTAACTTATAAATAACTTGAAAATGAGTGAATCCAAGAATCTTATTCACAAATGCTTGAATGCAAACTCAACCCAAAAAAGCTTTTGATCCCATGTCTTTATGTGATCTCTACTTAAGCTACATAAATGATCACCCAAAAAACATTTAACAACTTTTGACCATTGGTTTGGAGATGATAGATACTTCTAAAATCTAACTTGGTATTGGCAAGTCATCACAAGCTTCTCCAAAAGTGAATACAAAATCACGTGTCTCTATCTGACATAATAGAGAGAGGAAGCCCATAAAGACGGTAAACATCTCGGAAATAAAGTTGTGCCATGTGCATTGCATCCATCATCTTCTGACAAACAATAAAGTGTATCATCTCAGAAAACAAATCAACAACAACAAAGATGGAATCCATACCCCACTATGTACAAGGAAGACTTTAGATGAAGTCCATGTTAATATCATACCATGGCCGTTTTGGAATAGGAAAAATCATTTATAAGCCCTCATTCATTCCTTTGCCTTTGGAAATTTGGCAAACATAGTAACCATCTATAATCTAGGATACTTCACGACACATAGTTGGCTAGAAATAATACCTAGAATGTTTTATCTCGCCCCACATGTCCTTCATTATGCAACTCCTAATAATTTTCAACCAAATGCTAGAATCTAACACATGATTGGTTCCCCTTAAGAGAAAGCTATCATGTATAAGGTAATCTGATCTTATTTCTTCCAATACATCTTCCACAACACTTACAAAATAGAGTTCAGTAGATAATAATTTTCAAAAAGAATCAAAGCCAAGTACTTGAGTGTGCATAATAGTAAGTAAAGGAGTCTGGTGACTAAGGGCATTCGCTACACAATTCTCAATACCAAACTTATTGTTGAGGATGAATGAAAATTCTCGTAGATATATGGCTCACTTGGCATGTTGAAAATAAAGCTTGTTTAGGCTATTGATATGTTTTAGAGGATCGTGATCAAAATATAAGACAAACTCACTAAGACGTAGATAATGGCACTAATACTTAAAATCTTGAACCACAATATAGAACTCCACATCATAGGTGTTATAATTCAGGTTGGACCCATTCAACTTCTCACTGAAGTATGCAACAGGTTTATCATTCTGGCTTAGAAATTCTCAAATATTAATTTTGGAAGCATCACAACATAATTCAAATGGTTGTGCAAAGTTAAGCAAAGTGTGAACTGGTGTTGAAATCAACTTTTGCTTGGTATGGAGGAAAGCATTATCAGCATCATCGGATCATGAAATTTTCAAGCCTTCAGACGATCTGTAATTTTTCCCATAATGAAGCTGAAGTGGGGAATAAACCAGTGGTAGAAAGATGCTAGTCCATGAAAATGCACTTCATGAAGATTAGATGGTCATAGCTATTGCTTTATCGCCTATGTTCAATTCATACAAAGAGTTTCCATCCTTAAACACAACATATCCAAGGAATAACACACGATCTATTATAAAGGAGCACTTATTGAAGGCTACAAAAAGCTTCTCCCTACGTAAAACAGACATAACTTATCGAAGATGTTGAATATGTATGGTATGGTTAGCACTGTAAACCAGGATATCATCAACTAAAAAACCATAAAGGTACCAATGAAAGGATGCACCCGATTCACAACCTTCATAAAGGTGCTCTGTGCATTAGAAAGACTGAAAGACATCACTAAGCATTTATATAAACCCTCACGACTCTTGAAGCTTGTCTTCCACTCATCGCTTAGACGAATTCAAATTTGGTGGTATCCACTCTTCAAGTCTAGCTTACTGAACACCGTAGCTCTATATAACTAATCTAACAAATCATTCAACTAAGGGATAAGGAAACAACACTTAACTGTATTCCTATTAATAGCTCAATTTTCTATGCTCATACGCCAACTACCATCCTTCTTAGACCTGAGAAAAGTATATATAACTCATAAGCTAAGACTCTCCCGAATATGACCATTAAATAAGAGTTCTTCATGTTATTGAAGTTCCTCATGCTCCTTAGGGCTCATTTGATAATGTGGTTGATTAGGAAGAAGGAACACGGTACCAAATCAATATGGTGATGTATGTCCCTTAAAGGTTGTAACTCATTTGGTAGGACAATAAGAAATACATCTTGGAACTCAATAAGAAGAGATTTAACAATCTTTGAAATGATAATATTTTCCGTATTATCCATCCTTACTAACACATAAACCATCCTGAATAGCTCCATCTCCACTACAAACTTGTTTAGTGATAATAGTTTGGAACTCTCTTTATCTAGTGGTTTAGGTGTTGTCTTCTTAGAGATCATAAGAACAATGTGGGTAGTATCCCACATAAAACTATGGGTATTTTTGCACCCGTCATGGGTGACACTTCTACCAAATTTCCAAGGTCTATCTAATATATTATGACAAGCATCCATATTGACAACATCACACCATCCTTTATCTTTATACTTAGAGCCAAAAGAAAATTTTACTAAGCAACATTTAGAGACTTTTACCTTAGTACCCTTCTTAAGCCATGATAAAATGTATGGATTTGGATGTGGTGTAGTGTCCAAGTTCAGCTTTTGAACCACTTCTTCCAACACCACGTTCTCAAAACTTCATAAATCAATAACATTGTGGCAAACCTTTTCTCCAATAGTGCAAGTTGAATTAAAGATATTATTCTAAAGCCAACTTTCCCCATATATTTTCTTTGGGGTGAAACAAGCCATCCTTAGTACCAATGATTGGCCTTGATCATCTGCAACATATTCCTCTTGAGGTGAGTCATCCTCGTTGTGTTGCTACCAGGTTCTCTTTGGCTCATCTATCACTCAAGATGTAATGTCGTTGATGTGTTTTAGAGACTAAGAATGGACCAAATAAGTTTAAGGTATCTTAGAATTGTTGTCATAGACCTCTAATGTACCAAGACACCAATTGCTTCTCCATGTCAGCTAAATCATTGTAACAAATTGATAGAACTCTTTGGCATATTCATCAACTAACCTCGTGCCTTGCCACAAGTTTTAGAGTCATTGTTACAACACCCTTGTATAGTTATGTTATACAAAGTCTTTATATAAATGCTTCTTGAGTTTTTCCCATGATTCTAGCTTCATCTTGCCACGTTGGACTTGTGTAAGCTTAGTTTGTTGCTACCAAGAAAAGGCTCTCCCGTGAAACCTCATTGCGACCAATTAAACACACTTTGTCACACCCTAAACCCAGACCCGGCTCTCACCCGTATCTAACCTGGATTCGGACTGCGACCTTCTACCATGATCATATACTTTTTTTATTTTTCCTTTAGTCCATTTATAACCTAACGCAGTAAAAATAATAACAAAATATCTCTAACGACATACATTCAATGGTGCAACGGAAATGACATCTTCTAGCACATTAATGCAGTGGAATAATCATAAAGCCATCTAACTATGTATCGACAGAAAATAAGGGTCACATGCTTTAATATCAAATACCACTTCCCATAATCAAAATGATTGTCTTATGTTAATCAACCTATATAGTTCCATAATAATCCAATCCATCTATTCAGGCTAAAATATCACCAAGAGTTTTCACATCCATCAAACTAAAGTCAAATACATTTATCCCAAAATAGAATGGCTCAGGTACATGTCCAACATAAAAGAGAAGTCCATATATAATTCTATCTAAATTGAAATATGAGAAACTAGAATCCTCCCAAAAATATCCAGTTGGTCACCTCCATAGGTCCTCCATGCTCTAGCATCCTAATCTGAAAAATGTTGTCAATTTGGGTGAGTTTGACAGGCTCACAAGTAATCACATAAAATATAAAAGGAATGGACAAGCTTAGTATGAGCTTTTACAAACAAACAAATATATATATATATATATATAATGGTGCATAAAGTATGAAATCATGCATGGATACAAGAGATGCAAATGGATGCTAATAATGACAAACAATATTAAGGTATAGTCCATGCATTTTTAAAACATAACATAATGGTTTCCCTATGTAAGGAATCATATGAAAAAACCTAACTTCTCATTCAAAACATGTGTGAAAACATATACATATCATATGCAAATATAACCCATGAAGGGTCTATGTGCGACAAGTGTCAACCCCATTAGGGTCTTGGGGCCATAAAGGTGATTACCACAAAGGGCCAACCCCATAAGGGTCTTTGGGCCATGAAGACAATTACAAAAAAAGGCTAACCCCATAAGGGTCTTCAAGCCATGAAGGCAATACCCACGAAAAGCCAACCCCATAAGGGTCTCCGAATCCAAAACATCCATCGATATCGAAACAAATAGCAATGTAAATCTCTTGTGCTTCCATAAATCTAAAACATACAAGCATGATGCATAATTCAAATCTTTGGAGTAGCCTCAAATCTTTACAAAACATATGACATATCATGATATATGAAAATATAAGATGTTTGACCCAATTTCTAAAGTACATGAAGGGCTAAAGATTAACAATGCTCCTCTTTACAAAACAATATACATCATGCAAAACTATCAAATCATATAAGGATTTCTTCTACATTTAAAGAAAATAGGGAATATCAAGATAGAGAACCCACATATCTTCAAATACATACGAATATAGTTCAAAACTTAAAGATATATAGACATTTGGAAAAACAACTTTGAAGAGTACAATTATCTCAAGAATAACCATGAATCCACTAAAAATCCTAGGCCAAAACAAGGTATATTTGATAAGGCTAACAAAACCCTCTAAAATCCATGGAGGTGGCATCATAATATTCCTCAAATCACATTTTAGAAACCATAAATTTAAAATCCTAATAGAAAACAATAGCATATTTTATATAATTACTTACAAAGAGCTTCTTCTTCTTCTTAAATCTATGCTTCCTCTTGTAGGACTTTTTTTCCTTTGAGTATCTTTCTCAAAGGCTCCACCAAATCCTCATTTTTTTATAACATACAAGGTATAAACTACTTAATTCTATAAAATTTCATGTAAATCTATGAAAAAAATACTAAAATCCAACTATATTTTTCATGAAGAAAAACTTCCATAGCTTACCTTGTTCAATTTAGGGTTGTTTTTCCCCTTCTCAAAATCTTCTCCTCTCTTCCTCCTTTTTTTGGTCTAGAATGAGGTAATTATGGTTTCTTTAACATATTTCTAGGGTTTTGGGTCGAGTTGGGTGGGTACCACACTCTCCAAAATCAAAAAAAAAATCTTTTTTTTTAAATGAATCTAGGTCATTCGAATCGGTCCACCAAAAATGCGGATCAATCTAGAACTTTTTATTATGTCCGAAGTGATCCGCAAAAAGTGTGGATCGAGCTGGGACTTTCTGGTTTGTCAATCTATGGAGAAACTTTGATAACTTTTTCTAGGAAACTCCAAATTGTGCACCATTCAATGTGTTAGAAAGTAGACTCCTAGAGATTTTCAAATATGTATAGTTTGCAGTCTGGTTCATACAAAATTAATACATGTTTATCTCTAAAGTTACCTTAATCTATTTTCTAGGACAACTTCAGGACTTGTCAAGCTCATGACTCATTTTTGCTTTCTTTTCTCTTATATACTTAATCCAAATTTCTTATTCACTTATATGTGAAATTCCTATGTATAGATCCTGGAGGGGGTGAATAGGATTATTTAAAAATTCTTTTTAAATTGCCCCCAAATTCACTTATTGCTTAATTGATTAAATTGTCTCTGTATTTAATTAGAATTGAATTGTGCACATAGATATGAATATGTTTAATTGTTCTACAAATGAGATTAATTCAATGTGTATAATGCTTGATCATGTAAATGATAAATGAGAAGTCAAACCACAAGCAATCACAAATGTATACAAGATGTATAGTGGTTTGGGACAACAGCCTACATCCACTCTCTAAAGCTCACCACCGAGCTATATAATTTTATTAAGATTGAAGATATTACAATCAAGGATAAAATTAACAAAATCCTAGTCTACTTGCAATGCAAGTTACACCTGGTGTCTCCGACAGGTGGGGTCTATGGTCTACTCTTCCGGTGTCTCTAGCGGAAGAGCTATAGGTGCACACTACTGATGTCTCCGGTAGTAGTGTCAATTCTCTCGGTGTCTCCGGCGGGAGAGGTCTCAATAACTTTAATAAAAATTTAAGACAAGGGTTTACCTCTTTGTAGGTTGATGTTGTCTTTGCACACAAGTTGGGGTTACTCCTCCTTGAGCAAGATGTAAGTATTGCTCCCCAATTGCTTCTTGGTTAGCCCTTCAAGCTAGAGAGCCAATCTTGATGGATTGCTCCTCCTTGAACACAATGTGACTATCAAGCCCACCTTTCTTCTCAAGGGTTTAGACAACCCTTGGTTTCTTCCACTTTATGATTTGCGTTAGTATGAACAAGGTGGAAGAAGGGAACGGTCCTTTTTAGGTAATGATTTACTTATCTAAGCTTAGAGAGATTTCCAATGGAATTTACAACATATTATATTTACAATTTCCCCCTTTGGGAATTCTATGACAAAACTTAAAATACATGAAAATAGAGTGCAAAAATAAATATTACAATGAACACATGAACTCTAATTCAAGTCAAGTCTTTTATGTATTTCTTTAGCTCTCCCCCTTGATACAAGCTCAGGCTTTTTCACTTAGTGTTATTCATTTGCAACGTGCTTTAACTTTCAGATCCTGAAATTCATTTGACACAAATATACCTTTCTCAAACCAAGATTAGTCCAGTCAAATGAAAAAATAATAATGAACATACAAGCAAGGAAATTAATGTAATAAAATGCATATGCCCATGATGATGTGAGGTATCAAGTATGATAAGTGTAAGTGAATAAGATTTTGGCACAAATAGACTTAAGGTGATTCACTTGATCATTTTATAGATTAATGACATGTAGAGTTCCATTAATCTTTATGATTTTCTCCCCCTTACTTAGGCAATTCATTTTTACTCCCC
>JAOXJP010097625.1:0-14488 GCA_025762735.1 Platanus orientalis | reverse complement strand
AAGTGATTCTCTGCAATAATTTATAGTAGAATACACATGTATTTAGAATACTGAAATAACAATACCGCATCTAACAAAATATATAGAAATAACAAATTTAATATTTGAGCCTTAATTAGGCCCTATATTGTAACCTGGGCTTATTTGAGCCGAGCTTTAGCCTGAACCTAAGCCTAAGCCTATGCCTTGTAAATCCGTCAAGACATAAGCCAAGTCTGAACCAAACCAATCTCAAGAACTTGAATTGAACTCGGCAAAGCCCATTTCAACTCGGTGCTGATTTATTATCCTTTCCAAATTTTAAAGTTCAGTTAGCGTGTAGCAAATTCTGGTGGTCATCACGCATCCAAAAGAACTAACAAACTGAACTTCACCTTTCCAGTTTTATTGTTATTTTTTACCACATGTCAACCACTGAAATTTGCTACATGTGAACTGAACTTTAACAATCTGGATAGAAGACTATTTAAAATATTCAGAGTGGTTAGGACACCACCATACAGATTTGTTAGACCATATTTCTCACCATTTTTTTTAGAGAATTATGTCTCCTTCAAAACACTTCATTGCCGCCTCGGATTTGGTGTGATCCTTAATGAGCTAACAAGGTCCACCAGGCATCAGGAGTGGACACATAAGTGCCGAAAAGTGATTTACACTTTTTGGGGGGTGCTTTTCACTTTTCAGCGCTGATGTATCCATCCCTGATGCCGGGTGGGACCTTGTTCGTTTGTTAGACCCGTACTAAATCTTGAGGGCGCTACTGCATTTCTACCAAAAAAAAAAAAAAAAAATTCTCCCATTTTCTTCTTAATTGGCTTGAAAAGGAGCTCAGAATTTTGCCCTTCGGTGAAAGTCAATATATTTAACTTGACCAGACCTGGGGTGATCAGTGTCAGCTCAAACCAGGTATACTTTAATTAACCCTAACAGTTAAATGAACATTGTGATAATCGAACTCACATTCTTATCGCACTATATATTTTTTTCAAAGTATTTCAACATTTTTTGTTGGTTATTTGCTAAGTTTCTAATAAAGAAATTGAAAAACTATATCAAATGGCTTACGAATCTTGGACAGCAGAAACTGGCCAAAGAAAGTTCAACATGGGCAAAAGATGACAACCCCACTTGGACTGCCATCGATGTGTACTAATAACTCCTATATATACAGACAGACCACTTATGTGCTTACAAAATTTCTTAAGTCGTACAATCCAGCTACCTAAGCCATTTCCCTATTTTTTCTCTTTACCATCGTTAACTTAGATGTTTTTGGCCTTTATTTGATCCCAATGGTTTGTGGAAGGAAGAGACGAAACTAGATATCATCGATGCTTAGATTCGGTGCGGATTGGTTTTGCACGCAAACAAAGGAAGTAAAACCAAAACATCCGATAGGGATTTGTAACAATTGTAGTACGGATTTATTATTATTATTATTATTATTATTTCAAACGCGGTTTTGAGAAAGTGGATTAGGACTCGTAACAGACAGTACGAAACTATGGATTGCTTCCCCACACAGTCAAGTAGCAAAGTAGCTCCTTTTGACTCAACTAAACACGTCTACTCGTTTTCGTACATTTTCCTTTAATTCCAATCTAATTTTTTAGCTGTCACTTGGAATGGAATCATTCCCTTTTGGTTTTCCTAAGCAACTAAAGCGGATTATCAATAAACAAAAAAACAAAAAAGCAACTAAGCGCATATGTGACCCCCGATTATAACGAAACTTAAGATGACTTCATTCTAACACTAAATGACTCTGTTTTAACGATCACCGTATGACTTCAAATTCCTGGCGAATTTTAAAGGTATCAATACGTTAACTAAAATATTAAAAAATAGTCTCGTTACTTTATTTTTATTTTTTTGATAAACAAAAAATAGTCTCATTGGAACAAGTGAGTTTTTTTTTTTGGTATGAGTATGTGAGTTTTTTTTTGGTATGAGTATGTGAGTTTTTCCCGTATCCCCACCTGAGCCAGCTTATTGTAGAATTATAATATGAACCCCAAGCATATAAAGGAGAAGTAGAGATTTCACAATCACCCAAGCAAGATGGCATTGGTGGGTATGTGCTGGAGCATATGGTCATTATACACACTTTAAAAACAATTCTGCAGTAGAAAAAATTGAATTGTGTTTGCATCCACATCATAAATGAAGAAGATTAATTTATTAGAGTGCAATACTAACATCCGTCATAGCAACAATACTACAAGAGTGATGGAAGATATCCACACCATAAACTCTTATAAAAAGAGGGAGAATAGAGCAAGTGAGAATATGAAAATGTAGCACCACATCCAATGACACACATATTATTGTACACGTATCACATTTAGAATGTTAAGACATGTCACATAAGTTCTGTACATACATAGGACCATTTAAATGCACATATGTTGATCTAATCATTGACACAACTTTAGAAATGCATCAACAAAAAAATAAAGATAATTTATGAGTGAAACTTATATCTTTGAATAGGCACGAAAGTCTAAAGTCTTACGCAACAAACGATGGGTAAATAAGATTTTTCTAGAAGAAGATATGTTCATTTTCCTAAAATGTGTCAATGTTGACAAGTCCACATATTTGATGTAACTTTTTAGACCCATCGACACAAATCCTAAGTGAGTTAGAGGGTGATCCATATTTTGTTATAAAGGACTTGAAATCTAATTTTTAATCCAACAAATAGAGATTGATTTAAAATTGTGTAAAGAAAGTTATAGACATTTTAGTGTAAATGGGTAAAAGTTGAAAATAACATGTCCATTTAGATCGATCTGAGATCTCTCGGGTCTCAGTAAAATGCATGAATAGTGTTGGATCAATCCAAACACCTAGATTTATGACTTTTCACATAAAAAAAAAGATTTTTTTCAATGTAGAGAGTGTGGGAACCACCTAACTCAACCCCAAACACTATAAATACAATAAGAGAACCCTAATACCCTCATTTTTACACCAAAAGAGGTAGAAGAAGAGGGAGAAAAGGAAAAAACAGAGAACAACTAGGGTTTGAAGGATTTAGGGGATTTTTGGAGGAACAAAGGTATGAACAAAGTTGTGATTCAATCAAAAGGTAAGAGAACATTAAACTATTGTTTTGTTTTGAATGCCTAGTTCATAGATCTCTACTACTCCGTTTTGAATAAGTTAAACATAGTTTTTGAATCAGATTTGAATTGTTTTCATTAAATTTTGGTTTTGCCTAAAGTTTTAAAATGAAACTTCAAAAGAGAAAATAATTTTACAAGAACATGATATAAAAGTGAATGGTCTTCAAGTTTATATAATTTTAAATAGTTGTATCACCCTTTTAAATTCGTTTTGTATTGTTAACTCATGTAGAACTATGTTTTTAAATGGAAAATCAAGAGTTTTAAAATATGATTTGTTATTGGAGATTGTAAAAGCTATTATAAGAATGTTTGATCTTCTAAATAATTCCTACAAGTAATGATCTACTTATTTACAAGAAGCTATATGTCTAATTTGTGATTTATTTTTAGTGACCTTAAATCTTATTTTGTAAATAAAGATCTTGATTTTTACACTTAACCATTACTGTTTCTCAAAAAGATTGTTCTGGATAGATTTAATCTGCTTTGAAAACATGTTTTATAGCTTGTGCCTAGTTGGATCGAGCATGCTCTTATATATGTTATTTTAAATTAGTCAATGTAAAGAATTATTATATGTTTCTTCTATGAACTACATGATTTGGTTGAAATTGCAAGAAAATGATATGTACTGTTAGAAAGCTACATTGCCCATCAAAAGGAATTATTTATGGAACCCTTCTCACTTAAGTATAATCGGTGCGAACTATTTTGGATCCTCACTACTTGTCATATAGGAGGTAATAATAACCTTTCTCAGTTGAGTTTAAATGTTGCGAACTGAACCCCTCTCAGCTAGGTTTAAATGCTACAAACTGGACCCTTCTCACTGGGGTTTAAATGGTGCAAACTGTTAAATGTTATAACTTGATAGTAGATATATATTCTGTTTTGTATTGATAGGCTATGGTATGAAATATGATATGATCCGTTCCGTTTAATGTAAAAGTATATGTTTATCACTGATTTCTGTTTTGTACATGAAACTATAATTTTATTAAATGTTTAACAATGTGTGAGATTGATTTATGAACTTTTATACATATTGAATTGTAAATAAAAAAAATTCTGTTTAATTTCTAAAATTGTGCTAAAACTTAATCCACTATTTCCATAGTTTATTGTTTTCTTGCTAAATTTGTCAAACTTACCCAATCTAACACCATAGGTGATGAGGAGATTGTGGGGTAGCAGTTCCAGATAGAGTGAGCTAGTGACTGGACACTTGTTTATTTTCAATTATCTAGATTGGAGACTATTTATTTTAGTTTAATTATTTTAAATTAATTTCAAATGATGTATTAAGTTATGGATCTTATTATTTGAGTTCAGTTGATGGATTTGAATGTGTCAGACTATTTATTTAATTAAATGGGAATGTGATTAATATGTGTTCATTAGAAAGTGATTGATGAATTATTCCGTTGTGTAAGATTGTAAATGAAGAGAAAAGAAAGAAAAAAAAAATTATATAGGTTAAGAATGATTGAATACAAAGTGAAATGAAAAGTGTTAATGTCGCGTGTCGAAATTCATGGCCTTACTGGTGTGGATTTCGGGGCACGACAGAAAGTCTCACACGAGTTTTTCAATAGTGCAAACTTCTTTTTGGCCAAGACCCCCACATATAAAGGCTTTGTAGGTGGAGTTTTAGCTCACTTAGATCTCTATCTCCCACTATGGTTCATCTATAACCCATTGGATAAATCTTAGAGGAGTTCTAAGTGTATTAGGATGCCCACATGGACGCCCAAGTTTGACTCAAACTCCAACAATTTAAAAGAGGAAAAGTGGCTTAGACAAATTGTATGGTTGGTTCAATAGTGGTCCCTCCTAGCTACAATGATCATGACTCATGAAATATTGAGAAGGAATGTGTAATTTTGGTTTAGAGTTTGACATGATGATTTCTATCATAACATATATAAATTCTTTGGGTAAAGAAAAAGAGTCTGACATGGTGATAAAACAATCGCATAAATTCTATATAAAACAATTAAAATGATGTTGCAGTAACCATAGAAAACAAATAATTAAATTATTGCAAAGAGACTACTTCAAGTATTTGTAGAGAATTTTAATCAAACTACTCAATATATTGTTGAAGAAAAATAATCATGGCTATTGCAAAGAATTAAACTAATAAATAAATCAAATGGAAAGAACTTATCGATATGTGCCAAGGAGTGCCAGAAGGCACTATCCTTAACGGTATTAATCTCCCTTTATTCTAATGTGGAAGGGACTTGTTCATGATTGTCCCAGGATTCAACAATTCTGATTTTCTCGTACTCACACTATAAGAAGACCCACAACGAATGACAACGATTGTGGTTTAAATCCAACCAACACAAGTTCAAAACTTTAACAAAGTTTGAACAGAGTTTTTGCTATATTTTCACAAAAGATAACATAGAAAACAGAGAGAATAGAGATTGTTCAAGTATCTTTTATGTGAAAACCCCATTTTTTATTATAGATTTTGTAGGAATACTAAGAATGTATCTATAAACTCATTAGATGTCCGTTGGCATGGGAAATGTTATATATTGATGTCCACAAACATCATTAGTACCTTTGCATGCTTTTTTCCATGAACAGATCTAAAAAAAACCACAACGTTCATTTTTTCTTGTTTTGTGTAGTTTGAACATTCGAAAATATTTTTAAGTATTCGAGTAGAATGTTGTTTTCACCATAAGCTTTTCAAACTGACAAAATTATTTTTGATCATTCGAACTTCAAACGTTTAAATATAATTTCGCCCATTCAAACGCCCTTAGGATTTGATATTTTGAATCTTAAATACAATGATTACCCCATACGTTCAAAATATTAAAATGACTCATCTTGGATTTGAACTAGCAAAAAATGAATGCAATGATACCGGTGTCTTTTGGACTTTAAACCGATAATTAGGATACATAGACCACGATTTATTAGAGCTTGGTAAACTCTTTTAAACCATTTTCCATTTGCATAAAATTGCTAAATTTACATCACACATTTAATTTTCTTAACAATTTCTATTTTATACGGTTTGAAACGTTTCGACTTTACGTCATTCCTAGTTTTCATGAATGCTTTAATGAACTTATCCTAAGTTCTCATAGAAAATGGCTTCATGTCCACATTCTTATAGGTGACTCCATCAAGTGCAAACTACAACTAACCGCACCACCCATAGTCTATAAATTCATTAAGAGTTTAATAACTTATCCCTCACTTTTATATTACAGTTTTATGCACTATCTACATCATAGGAAGGGACTAAGCGCTTATGCTCTTTTGATAGTGCTCAACGAATTTTCCTACTATTTGCTATTATCCATTTGAACATACTTCATGGGATCTCCAATCACATAGATTGAGTTGCATTTAAATCAAGATTGAGCTATTAATCCCATCCCCTTCGATGTGTCTTTCACCACTTTTCTATGAAGTGATTTTGACAGAGGATCAACTAGATTCCTTTCCGATTTCACAAAATTTACTAATATAATACCACTATTCAACACTCTTCTTACAATATTATGTCTTAGGCATATATGTCTATTCTTACGATTGTATATACTATTATTGGAAGTAGCTATAGCTGCTTGATTATTACACAATATAAACACCGATTGGACCTATCCATTCCATAACAAAACATATGTTAAGAGATTTCTAAGCCACTCAACTCCAGCACTTGTCTTTTTCTAAAACAATGAATTGAGATTCCATTATTGAATGTGTTTCATATGTCTGTTTGGTTGATTTTTAAAATACTGCACCTCTACCAAATGTGAAAATATATCCACTTGTTGATTTTGTATTCGTTATATCGGATATCCAATTTGCGTCATAGTAACCTTAAAAAACAAGATGTGTACCATTAAAACACAAGTTGTACTCAACAATGGCCTTTCAGTATTTAAATAGTTTGACTACTACAAACCAATGTGTATTATTTAGATTATGAGTGTATCTACTCAATCTACCCACAACACATGATATAGTAGGTCTAGTACAGTTTGAAAATATGTTGAACTACCTATTGTTCTAGTATATTCAATTTGGGCTACTAACCCCCTTCCCCACATTTTTTTTAAAATGTATGCTAGCATCATATTGAATGGAAACTGAACTACTATCAAAGTATCTATATTTTCTTAATATTTTTTCTACATAATGTGACTTATTTAACATTAGTTCACTAGAATTCCCTAGGATTTTAATTCTTAAGATTACATCTGTTTCACCTAATTTTTTCATATCGAATTTGAATAAAAGAAATTTCTGAGTAATTTTAACTACTTTTAAAACTTGTTCCAAATATCAACATATTATCTACATACAGGCAGATAATCATTCCAAAATTTATATTGAATTTGATGCACACACATTTATTAGATTTATATATTATATATTCATTTGATGTTAGTATTGTATCAAATTTTTTGTGTCGCTGTTTATGTGCTTGTTTTAGTCCATACAAGGACTTTTACAAGTTTATACAACTTATGTTCTTGTCTTGGTACTATAAATCCTTTGGGTTTGTTCATGTATATTTATTCTTCTAGATCCTCATTTAAAAATGATATCTTAACATCCATTTGATGTATTATTAGTTTTAGCAATTGTAATTAATACTCTTCTTGTAGTAATTCTTGCAACTGAGGCATAAATGTCAAAGTCATTGGCATCTTCTTCTTGTCTATATCCTAAAACTCTAAACCTAGCTTTAAATTTATCTATTATAACATATGGTTTTATTTTCTTTCTAAATACTCATTTACATTCTATAGGTTCAGTACCTTCAGGTAACTCTACTAATTTTCAAGTATGATTAGCCATAATGGATTCTAGTTCACTATCTATAGCATCTTTCAAGAATATTTCATCTAGAGATCTCATGGCTCATTTATAACTCTTGGAATCATTCCCAAAAAGATAGATGGAGTATCTTCAAGATGAATTGTCTTTTAATTTTTTTTTACCTCTTTTAACTTCGGGTATTTCCTTAATCTCATTTTTTTATTATTCATTTTCCTCTTATATTATATTATTTTATTTGTTTTTTATTTTCTTAGTTACTAGATACTTTACTTTTCATAGGAAATATTTATTCAAAGAACTCTATATCCTTAGCTTCTATAATTGTATTGGGTTCTAAAATATTTTTTTTTGACTTTATAAATAAGAACCTATACTCAACACTATTTTTGTATATCTTATAAAAATACAATCGAATGTTCTAGATCCTATTTTTTTTTTAGGTTCAGATAAATTCACCTTAGCTAAACATCTTCATACTCTTAGATATTTAATATTATGTGCATGACCCTTCCATAATTCATATGAGATTTTTTTTAGTTTTTCTATATAGGACTCTATTTTATATATAACAATCATATAATATTCCCCCCCCCCACATATTCATGGATAACCCTAAACTTAAAAGTAATGTATTCATCATTTCTTCAAGGAAACGATTTTTCCTTTTTGTTATACCATTTGATTGAATATATAGTGTAGTGGTTTCATGTATGATCACACTACTCTCACAAAAGTTTCTCAATGAGATTGAGTCATACTCACATCCTTTATTAGTTCTCAGTCTTTAAATTTTCGTATATAATTAATTTTTTATTTTAGATTTATATTTGATGAATGCATCTTAAGCTTTATCTTTTGATCTTAAAATATATAATTCTGTGAACCTAGAGTAATCACCTTTAAATATAATATAGTAGAATTTTCGTCTTCTAGTCATAGTACTATTTAAGTCTTCTAGATCAGTATGAACTAACTCTAATAGCTCATTTTTTTTCTATTGATTTGTGTGTTTTCTTTGTGAACTTTGACTCTATACATGTTTCACATTTTTCTAGTTCATGACTATTCAAGTTGGGAATTAATTCTTATTTTAATCTATTAATATATAAATATTTTATCTATCATAATCTATTATGCCACAAGTCTAAAGAATCAATAATATAAGCTGAAGAAAAATTAGATTTTATTATTTCTGAAACATTTAATATATACAATTTGGAATTACAATAACATTTTCCAAGGAATGTACGATACTCAAAGTTTTCTATCACATTTAAAATTTTTAAATTTCTTATGTTTTTTTTATTGTGATACTTCTTAAAACCTCCATGTCTCTTCTTTTCAACGTTTTTCCCATATTTTTTCACTAATTTTGTTGTAGAAATAGATTCATTAGCCTTCTCTAATGTGGTTTGATCTCTATTGGTTTATTATATTCTAGTACTAATTATCATCTCTTCAAGACTCCTTATCTTTTTTTATTTTTTTATCTAATATTACTTTGCTAGTCTTTTCATGAATGTGGCAACATCTCAACTTTGTTACTGCATTTTCAACAATGTATTTCTTTATTAAACAAATTCATATTTCAGTTACAGTTCCCAATTTATAATATACATTATAAAAGATACCGGTTATGACAGTCAAAATTCATGTCTGCAGATTTTGTTTATCTATTCCCAATCTAAAACTTAAATGGGATATTGCATGCAGACTCATACAACTCTTGATTTTTTTTCCAGGTTTTGCATTCGTCCTACCATGTCAAGCAAGAAGAGAACCATATCTTCTCATCTCTTGAAATGAGAGCCATCGAATGGTTCAATTTTACTCACATCAGGAATATGGAAGTCCATCATTTGCTTTGTGTTTAACAACTAAAATAGTTACCATTACGATTTTTGTTAAACAATCACATGAATTCTATATCAAACAATTAAATTATTGCAAAAAGACTACTTCAAGTATCTGTAGATAATTAATTAAACCACTCAATATAATGCTGAAGAGAACAAATTAAGATTATTGAAGATAATAAACTAATAAAGAAATCAAATGAAAAGAACTTATCAGTATATGCCGAGGCGACCAAAAGGCATTGTCCTTAACGGTGTTTGCATCCCTCTATTCTGACGTAGAAGGGATTTGTTGACGACCGTCCTAGAATTCAAATACACAATCTTCTTGGACCTGCATTGTATAAGAAAACCCGCAACGAATGGTAACGATTGTGGTCCAAACCCAATCAACACAAGTTCAAAACTTTAACAAGATTCAAACATATTTTATGCTATTTTCACAAAAGTTAGTAGAGAAAACAAGAGAAAGTAGAGATTGTTCAAGTGCCTTTTATGTGAAAACCCCCTTTATATTATAGATTTTGTAGAGACATTTAGAATGTGTCTATAGATTTATTAGACGTCCATTGGCATGAGAAACTGTATATATTGATGTCCCCAAACATCTTTAGCGCATTTGCACACTTCCCTATGAAGGATTGAAAAATTTCACAATGTTCCCTTTTTTTTTCTCGTTTTGTACAATTCAAACATTCAAAAATATTTTCAAGCGTTTGAGCATAATGTCGAAATTATTTTCAATTGTTTGAACTTCGTTCGGTCATAGATAATTTTGATCGTTCATTCAAAAATGTGTGGCCCCCACCTCCTTTGTGTCTTGGAGTACTAGTGGAGCACCAAAATTGTGGACTAGAGGATATGAATCCTTCTTCCATCGTATTTATTCTTCTCCTCTTTCCTAAATTTTTTCATCCAAAATCTTATCCATTTGTTAGCTTCTAAAACTGTTTTCCCACTCTTTTAAATATTCTCTACCTCTACATTTCCTTCTAACTCATTCTTTATTTTTATTTATTAGCGGATAAAACTGTGTACCCAATTAAGTCTCAATCATACCCGTGGAAGTAGTGTACCTGTAGCAAAAGTAGTGGAGAGAGATAAGAATGTTAACAAAATAATAATAAATAAAAAGATAAATATGAAGTGGGAGAGAAAAATGTGAAATGAGAGAAATTTAGAACGAAGATGTAAGAGCCACTTATAATTTGGTTGGATGTAGTTAGAGAAAATTTAGGAGAAAGTGGGAGAAGTAAGAGAAGAGGAAAACATGGGATGGTGAGAAACTGTTTTAGGATTATCACATGGCACTCTTAAAAAAATATATAAAAAAACAAATAAAATTAGTGTCCAACTCAGCAATCCTTTGCTTTAGTATATATAAATTTATTTATTTTTTGTTAATACTCCCTTTATAGTCTATCCCATGTTTCCATCTTCCATGAGTCAGGTACCGTACTCGCATGGGTCATCTACTAGTAGGGCTGTAAACGACGCAGATTCAAATTGGATGTATGCACATCCGATATCCGATCCGATTAAATTTGTGTGCATCCGATATCCGATCCGATTAAATTTGTGTGCATCCGATATCCGATCAGATATCCGTCGGATGTTTAAGAAATGAATTCAAACTCGGATATCTGGTTAGTTGGATTTAGCATATATATATATAATCGGATCGGATGTGTATGCATCCGATTTCAGTTCGTTTAAAAATCGGAAATTTAATAATTTGATTGGATTTTAAACGAAATCGAATATAAACACATCCAAATTTGCTTTAATCGAATCGGATTCGGATGCTTAACCAGATAATAGACAACCCTATCCATTAGTCTCCTCCATCCCTATTTCTTCTCACCCACATCTCTCTCTAAAAACTGTCCGAAGCGGATTTTTGTAGTAGTGTAGTGAAACTGAAGCACCAAGGTGTTGGGTGACACGTAAACAAAAAAAGTGAATCACCAGAAAAAATGAAATACTGTCAGTGTTTTTTCACTTTTTCCACCCATGTGTCATCTACACCGTAGTGCTTCAGTTTCTCAACAGAAATCTGCTTTGAAAAACTATCACGTCTCCTATTTCTAAGCATTCGCTAGTACCTAACTAACGTAGGGAATGGCCCCTTTAAAAGGAGCATAGAGCTCTCAGTCTATCCCCATCTCTTTGTTCTAAGACTCTTCCCCCATATATATCAGTGGGACCCACAGAGTCCTAACGTATGTTGATTAGTCGGTTAAAAAACGGAACATAGAAATCTTAGTCAAGCTCCATCTCTTTGTTCTAGACTCTTCCACCCATTCAGTGGGTCCCACAGAACCCTAACGTGTGGCTAACGTGTGGTGATAGGCTCTTTAGAAGTGGGGGAGCATAGAACTCTTAGTCAAGCCTCATCTATATGTCCGCCCTTGCTTTATCTCTCCATCGGCCAATGAACATGAAGTTATTGGACTAATACACAGGTAGCATCGATTTGGACTGTTTTTTTTTCCCTAATTTCCCATTAGTCTAACAAACTTGAATGTTGTTTCTGTTAATTAAAAATAAAATAAAAAGATAACCTTTCTATCTTTTGCTCTCTTAATTATGAAGTATCAATTTTGCTCTTCCAACTCGCAGTAATAAATAGTAAAGGGTATGTTCTGTGATGAAAAAGTGTATGAAGTATGTATGGTGAATGTGAAGCTGACATGTGTTGTGTTTAGAGTTAAAAATGTGTTCAGATGGAAAAGTAGGTGTTCAAAATTCTTCCATTCCCTCTCAAATTCCAAACATAGCTCCAACTCGGTAGTGTTCTCGTTTTACCAATTTGGCCCTTTCTTTCTCGGTATACAAGTGTGGCTAGTTTCGGCATTCATGAATTAACTAAGTTCTTTTTATTTTTTTGGGTTTCTATAAGTGTCTCTTCCCTTGTTTTATCATTTGCTACGGCTGCTGCACACAGCATAACTCACAATGGAGAGACATGGGACTGGGAAAGGGAAGGGGGGCAATGGAGGGAGAGGACGAGGACGAGGAAGAGGAAGGGATCAGGAAAACCCCAATTATCCTTCTCAGCAGCGCAATTATCGACCGGTTGCTAGCCAATATGAGGGTCTTGGACAGGTGCCCATGTCGGGTTCTGGCCAGTTTAGAGAATCCTGGAGACCGAATCCCGGCCCAGGCAACAGTAATGTAGGTTCTGGTGAAGGGACTTGGAGGAATCAGCCAAGTCATGGACAAAACCCCAATTACCCTACTCAGCAGAGGACTTATCGACCGGTTTCTAGCCAAGATGAGGATTTTGGGCAGGTACCCATCTCGGGTTCTGGTCAGCTTGGCCGACACATAAGGCCGAATCCAGAACCAGGCCACCGTAATGTGGGTTCTGGCGAAGGGACTTCGAGAGATCCACGCCAAGGTCGGAGAAAAGAGATGGTCTATGTTCCGGTTAAACAACCGGCTTCTGGTAAGCGTTTGAAAGTGTGCTGTCATGAAGAAGAAACATGATTCTTCTCTTGTTTTTTCTTGATTGTTAGTTAGTTTGTTTTTTCACTGCTAAAGTTGTTATTACTTATATTGGAAGTTTATGGAGGAGTTTGATATTGTTGTATCAATGGGTCTTTTTTGGGATTTGGATTGAGATCCTTTTCTCTATGAACCTTCATTTTTTTTTAGTTTTATTAGGGAATTGGATGTGCTCGAGCAAGCAGAATGCTTATATTTGATTGATGCATTGATCTTTTGCGCAGCTGTAATTTATTATTTTTCAAAGAAAGCATAACTGAAATTTAGTTCTATATCTGTTGCTTGGGTAAGTTGAATGTGGTTGGATTGCTATTTATGAGTTGATTTCCCGGGTACCCACTTCTGGATTCATTCCTGTTTCTTCTAGTTTTTATTTTTTCAATCGAATAGTTGATGGATGTGCTTGGACCGTGCTCTGGCTTGATTAATGTGTTGATTTCTTAGGGACTCACTTGCTCTTATTTGGAGAATTTTTTGACAATATCTTTGATTTGGTTTAATGGCTGGAGTCTTTTTTGATTGTTCTTTGAATGCTGAATTTTCTCTTTCAAGGAAAGAAAATGTTTGGCCTCCTCAGTAGTTTAATCAGGGATCAGCAGATCTAATAACAGGATTTTGTAAGGTGTTTTATTGATAAACGGGTTCTAGGCCATTCTGATTTTTCTTGTTAATGCTCTGCCAAAATTCATTCTTTGCTTATTGAATGCTTTGAAGAGACTAATAATATATTTGTATTTTTGGTACATTCACTTCTGGGTTTTCTTTAGATGCTTTGTAAATGTCCAATTAGATGTCATGCTCTTTCTTCGGGGAATTGAGTGTCCTCAAATAAGGAAGTTGCTTTAGCTTGATCACTTGTTTGACTCCTGGGATATCATACATTCATTAATTAACTTTTTGGAAATTCCATTCTAAGAGAGTTCTCTGCGGACTTTCTTTCTAACCATGATGTTGGTTATTCATAAAAGAAAGTGGCATATTGGTTGCCTTGTCTGAAGTTTTTGCTTAGTTAAATACAACAACAACAACAAAGAGCCTTATCCCAACTATTTGGGGTCCGCTACACGAATCCTGTTCCGCCATTCCACTCTGTTTAGGGCCTTATCTGCTATTAAATTACAAGCTGCCATGTCCCTCTTTACTACCTCCACCCAGGTCAATTTT